>JAIPRM010000567.1:19763-52599 GCA_025469315.1 Stegophylla sp. TES_Ste_2020
TATTAAAATAAAATAATATTATACATTGAAATATTTTTTTTTATTTATGGAGGGACGATAACAAACAAGAGTGGCGGGGCGATAAATTTTATACGGTGTACTGGCGGGGCGATAACAAACAAGTACCTTAAATAATTCTTATTAATAATAAACTATTATTCTAAGCACCTTAAAGAGCATAGAGCAAAAAAAAAAAAAAAAAAATGTCTAATTTTAATTTCAATTTTTTTTTTTTAATTTGAGTAACTTTCATTCAGTCAATATTGGATGTAAAGTAGTAGTTGTTTGTTGATCAAAATTACTTTGTAAAAATCCATTAATCCGAAAATGATATTCAAAATACGGGTTCCTATTTAAAAAAAGTGAAGTTGTGTTGCATATGCACAAAATATGCGAGTTAAAAATTTATTAATAGTCTAATAGTCTAGATTTAAAGTACCGAAAACAGAGTTCAAAAATATTTACAGGGTAATGAGCGGTAAAGTGTACTCTGTTTATGCAGACATGACACACACACACATGCATTACTAAAATGAATCATTCTTACGAATAAAGGGAATTTTAGTAGTTATGTAATCTAATCAGCTATAGCTTGATGAATAAAAAAAATTTGCTAAACAATAATACACCTACCCATGTTTTTGCAAAACCCTGTTGGACAGTCGACAAATTTTGCTCCATTTTATAAGGATGTTGTTGATGAAACACTGGTTGTGATTGAATGGCATTTGGCTGTTGTTGGTGATAATTTATTTGGTTCAAACCCATATTGTTTTGTTGGGAATACCCTTTAGATGCTGATTGTACATTCTGACCAGGTAAAATTGGTGGTCGAGGATACTGAAGATTTCCGCAGTCTTGTGCTTGATTACAATAATTATTAGAAGACAGCGGATTCGGCGGTAACATTTGAGAGCCAGGAATTTGAGTTGATTGATTCACATTAGGAGGAACAGTAGATAAATTAGAAGAGTTCATAATAGGTGGCTGATTAAACATTGGATTGGTTTGATTTGAATATTGACTCGTTTGATTCACATTTGGATATGGTGACCACTGATTATGGGGTGGCTGTGCTGCTAAATTTGTTTGACTATAAAGTTGACTACTTGAAGATGGTTGAACATTCGGTTTTGACAAAACTTGTTGACCCAACTGATTGCTAAACGGCTGTGAAGGGTATTGATTTGTAGCCGATAGAGGAGGTGGAAAAGTGTTTGGTTTAGATTGATTACTAAATTGTTGGGATGGATATGGATTGGTTACTGGTTGAACAGGTGGAACAGTTGATAATGACTGATTACCTAATGTTTGAGATGGGTATCGACTAGCTGTTAATTTATTTGATTGACCTGCACTTAAACCAGGTTGATTAGAGGGCATAGGCGAAGGAGGAAACAAATTTGCTGTTGACGAAACCGGAGGAACCATGTTTGGCCTAGAGCCATTATTAAGTGGATGTGGTTGATATTGGCTTGGTGCTGATCGGACAGTAGAAACATCTGATTTAGGTTGATTGCTGTACATCTGTAATGGCGGCTGATTACCAGCTAACGGAGAAGCGGTGTTCGACGACAATTGGTTATTCGTCGGTTGTATAGGGAACTGACTTGTAGTTGACTGAAGAATTGGGACTGCGTCTGATTTAATTTGGTTATTAAACATTTGTGGAGGGAATTGGTTATTCACTTCTGCAGGGCGTGGAGGAACAATATTAGAACTCGATTGGTTATTCAACGGTGGTGATGTGTGCTGACTGGATGTTTGTGAAAGTATCGTGTCCGATTTAGATTGATAATTAAAGGTTTGTGGAGTGGACGGCGTAATCGTATTTAGTATCGGTTGGTTACCAAATGCTTGTGGCTGTATTTGATTGGACACCGATGAAACAGGCGGAACAGTGTTTTGCATAATTTGGTTATTAAATGATTGATTTGAATATCCACTTGCTGTCAGTTGAACAGGTGACATAATTTCCGATTTAGTCGGAGAATTAAACATCTGTTGTGGAATTGGATTGACAGCCGATACAACAGGTTGTATTGCACTCGATATTGGTTGATTGTTTAAATTTGACGGTCCTTGATTCACTTCCGTCGAGGAAGGTGACACAACAGACTGTTGTGCATAACCGACCGTGTTTGAAGGCAATTGATTAGATAATAATGGATTGATTGATTTATTGTCTAACACGTGTGATGGTTGCTGATTTACTTCAGTCGGAAAAGGTGGCATAGCATTACTGTCCATTTTTGGCAACGAATGATTAAACGACAAAGAACTAGGTGAAAGCACAGTCGAATGTGGTTGATTACTGAATATTTGTGGTGGTGACTGATTTAATGTGGATGAAAGTGTACTTGAAGTTTGATACGGACTCGATACTGACTGATAAGAGGGTATAGTATCTGATTTTATTTGACTATTGAACACTTGTGATGGTAACTGATTAGATTCTGATGAAACGGGAGTACTCACAACAGGTGTTGACCGGTTATTAAACTGTGTTGAATACTGATTAGGTGCAGATGGTGGAAAACCATCTGATATTGGTTCACTGTTAAACATTGGTGACGGCAGCTGATTAGTTTCCGGTAGAACATCCGATATTCTTTGATTACTAAATTGCTGTGGAGGAAGAAATTGATTAGCTGCCGGTTTATCAATTTGTCGGGCGGAAGATGAATCTGCATTTGAAGACGGTACATTTGTTTGTTCCCTTGATAAAGACTGAGGTAAATAATTTGCTTTCGATGACATATTAGGAACTGAAACAACATTATGTACTGTTGAAGAAATATTCTGAAACGCATTGGAACTACTATTTTCATCAAGGGATGATTCTTTTGAGAAATATGAAGCAGGTGTCACTTGTTCCAGCCTACTTCTAATATTCTGTTGATTATCAATAGTCATATTTGAAAATTGATCATTAGATATCATATTATCAGGTGATTTTGAATGGAATGTCATATTACCATTATTTTCTAAAGGCTCAGTATTTAAACTATCAGACCGAGTTAAAACAGAGTCAGAATTAGCAGAATTTAAAGCGACTGTTTCATTCGACAACATACTTGAATCGACATTTTTTTCAGTTAATTCCAATTCTTTTTTAAATGTTTGTTGCTGTTGATTTGAGGACAATACATTCGTCGAAGTATTTTGTGCATTGGAAAATGTCATAAAATTGTTAGATTTATCTGAAGGTGGTAAATTTGAAACAATAGGCTTTATATCTTGTAAATTAAGTGATTGTTGATTGAATATAGATTGATTATTTGTAGTTGTTGAATTGAAATAGTGACTAACATTGTGACCAGTAGTTGGTATAGATTCTTGTGCAGTTGAATTTTGGTTACTTAGAAACTGCTGTGAAGTTGTATTTTTTTGATTAAAGAAATTATTAGGCTGGGCAAAATTTCTAATTTGTGGAGGTGATTTTACACTATCTGCCTGACTTTCAATAGTCTCTACTTTTAAGGGTTTAGGTTGGTCAACTTTCCTCTCTTGTTGACTATCTACTAATCCATTATTGGACTGTGAAAGTTGAATGTCAAACTCGGATTGCACGATATTTTTTGAGGTCTGATTAATTGAATCTATTTGGCTATTATTGGCAACAGATAAATTAAATGAAGAACTAGCTTGGCCATCATTTGTATGATGAGACGTATTCTGATTATTCGAAATCATCGATTCAGGTAGAGATGATGAATTTCTTAAAACAGAATTTTCTACAGAAGCTGTAGTTATGGAACTAACAGATTGAGTTGTTGTTAATGAACTATTAGTAGTAAGCTGTTGGTTAACAGATGTGTACGTTTGTACATTTTGTTGATTAGACAAAATATTAGTATTAGAGGAATTTGTAGCTCGACAGTTATTTTGGTCATTTAATGCTTGAGGAGGCGATATAGACTGAATCGGAGAAGCTCCTTGATCTTGAATAAAACTACTAACATTTGATAGTGATTTTGAATCAATTTGTGATACGTTTGAATTTTGAAAAACAGGTTGGCTATGCTGGTTTTGCTGATTATAATTTCCTAAATATAAACCATCATTATAATTTTGAATACTTGATGACTCTTGTCGAGAACTAAACAATTCAGTATTTCCATATGGAAATAATGGTTTACTTTGTGACTGTGAAACTGAATTGTTAGATGACAGGGGCTGAGTTGAAGTATTTGATTGGTTGAAGTAAGAATCTCTATTAAAATTATGAGCATTTTGAATGTTTGAAGAGTTACTATAAGATAAATTATTAGCTGCCCTATTAAAAATAGAAGGAGAAGGACTTTCTTTGTTTTCATTATTGCATTTAGTTTGGCCATCATCCTTTTTACTAGCATAATAATCGAGCATATGAGCTCTCGACGTATTGATATTTTGTTCACTTGATTGAGATATATGACTTTCATGGTGGTCTATTTTAGTCTGATTAATGTTTTCGGATAAAGGAATGTCTTCAATAACGTCATCATCATCTTGATTATAAGCACTATGTAAAACAGATTGTTGGTCATCAACTCCATCATCTCTAGTGAGACTCAAATCGGCGAACTGGCTAGGTACTGGTAACTCTTGATTTGAAAATACAGTTGTTTTAGATTCCGTAGTTACGTGACAGTCATTTTTATTTAAAGGATGTCTTGAAAAATCACTAATTGGGTGTATACTTTCAGAATCCTGATCAGTACTTTCAGAGTATAAGGAAGAAGTATGTTGTGGTGAGCTTTCATTAGATGTTTCTTCCATTTCATACTCAATAATTTTAGGTTCTGGATACGGTTTATTAGAAGAAAAATAGTTTGTATTCATATTTGCTGCAATAGATCCTCTATTACTAGAACTAAATTTATTTACTGGATACAATTCTGGAACCTTTTTAGACTGTTGTGGTAGTAATCCAGTAAGATGAGGTTGTAACTGAAAATCTGGATTAATCGGATAATTTTCAGCATTAGATTGAGCAAGGTTCATAACATTCTGAAAAAAAAAAAAAAAAATGAGTCAATTCCTCTTCAACTTATAAGAATGAAAATGATTGTTTTTATATAGGTATAATGTCGAAAAACACTAGGTGCATTAGCTGATGTTTAGAACTTTAAAATTGTATTCTCGGTTTGAATTTAAGGCCAAGCAACAAATAGTTAAAATATTAGTAATAAATAAATATACATTATTTCAATAATAATTATAATTTAAATAAATAGACACCTGACTGAATACTTAAGTGTTTTTAAATTAGGTATATCTAATTTGGTGCAGTAAAGAAATAAATTAAAAATCTTAAAATTAAATAAGTAGTCATTTTAATCATGAACCTATAATTAATACTAAATCAATAGGCCAATACAGATTAAATAGAAAAAATTTGAATGTACTTATACAGGTTGAGTCAGAAGGTATATTGATATACTACATGAATACATATCATGTAGACACTAGGTTTTACATAAATATTTATGAAATATTTGTTGTGGGTATACCTATAAACAATATAGGTAGTATTTGAATATTAAGTAAATAACTAGTCAAAAACATATTTAAATAAATGCCAAAGTTTGCTTAATTGATCTTAATATTTATAAGGTACCTACTAATAGAAGTATAAGTAAGTACTTTAGAGCACCTGTGAATAATTAAAAAAAATTTAATATAGGCAAGCTTGTGACATTATTGTCAACCCGAGCATAGAAAAATTATAAATAGGTTTATGCCAAAAGACAGTTTACAATAAAATTATCAAATGATAAACTCACTGGAATCGATGATTGAGGATTTTCATACATCCTTTTTGCATTAGTCATAGGTGGCCCAGAAGAGCATGGTAATTGTTTAGTAGGATCCATTTGGTATGAATGATTATTCATTAATGGAACTGCATTAGGAATTGTATGTTTTGTTTCGTGAAATGGTGTTTGATTTTGAGAAGACGTTGAAGATATACTTCCTAGAATAATAAACAGTAAGTACTCACTATGCTTAAATCAAAACAGTCTAAACATGTGTAATATAGATACATTATTAAAAATAAAACAAGTACCTTGTTTACTATAAAAATTAAATAGCATTCACAATAAAATAATACTATAGTATTATTTTAATTTAAAATTATTTAATTTTTCTAATGATGTTAAAATATTATGCTAGGTACAACAATGTAGTAAGTTAAGTAGGTATATTACACATTATATTATATCACCAATATAACATACTATCATTATTACAATATTATAATTAGACATACACCAATAAAATGATTAAAATAATGTGTACTCCAGTATTGTGAGTCAGATTACAAACTATAACTTCATAGATTTTTGATAAGTGCCCTCAGTTGATTTTAAAAATTACCTAGGATTCCAATGGAAAATATTGATTAGATAAATAAGAACTTAATAGAAACTTAGTGATAAATAACTAAATTTACTATTTTTTTCTAATCTACTTTATCAAGATCCAGTTCAACATTGATATTTATTATTTGGTGTTCACGACATTAAAATTGACTGAAACGTTTTAGCTACAAACTCAGACACCTAAATAATTAATAATTGGTAATATAAATCGAGTCGATTCTAATCGCACAATATTTTTATTCTCATTACTTAAAAGAGAAAAAGCATTTTGGACATCACACACACAAGGTCATAACAGAAACCAAATTTCAGGGGTCCAAAAAATAACTTTTTGTTTTTCTTGTTAAATTAAGTATTTTTATTCTGTCAATTTTTCCAAATTTCAGGTGGACCCCTCTTCCTTCATTTGCGACCTTGCATACACAGTACACACACACAATTTTGTTATCACTGTGAGTGTTCAAAGCTATTCACAAATATATTAAGTAACACAGTTCTGCAATAGGTAAGTACTAGAAAAGCAGGTGTGAAATTACCAGTGTAATTATTGGTAGATCAAGTGCCTTCCACTGATGATCGACCGAAAAACAAAGGCCGCTAATCGGTAAGATAAATCGAGTCGATTCTAATTACACAATATTTACCTCTCTTTACTTATTAATGACAAAGCATTTTGGACGTCACACACACACAAGGCCATAACTGAAAACAAATTTCGGGGTGTCCAACTTTTGTTTTTGTTTTGCTCGTTAAATTAAGTATTTTTATCGGGTAGTTGACGATTTTTCCGAATTTCGGGAGACCATCCCCCCTTCAGTTACGACCTTGCACACACACACACACACACACACGCGCGCACACAATTTTGTTATCACTGCGAGTGTTTTTGAAGCTATTTACAAATAAAATTAAGTAAAAAACGGTGCTGCTGCAATAGGTACTTAAAAAAGCAGGTGCGAAATTACCGGTGTAATTATTGGTCGACCGAGTGCCGTCCGCGGCAGATGATCGATCGAACGATGACGACTGTCCGTTCACGAGAGAATTGGCTGAGAGCATAAAAAAAAACACAAAAAAAACCAAAATCACACGATATTAATTTGGAAAACGACACGCACACACAGGTGCAGGTGTCGACAGTGATGCGGACACTTACGGTTTTGATGAAAATAGTTGTATCTCTGGTCCATGACGGCGCACCGGGGTCGCGTAACGTAGAAACCCGTAAGAAGTCCACGGTCCGGACGACGAACTTGACACGGATTCGGCGGCGGCGGCGTCGGCACGCACTACGCTACACAACAGCTACGGCGACGGTTGTACCTATGTGGCTCAAGGATTCCCGCAATCGCGGATGTCGTCGTAACGAGAACCCGAGAGCGAGCGAGCGACCGAGTGGAATAATAATAATATCGACACGATCCCGACCACGACTGACCGACTGGTGTCCCCGGACGTTAAATCTCCAGCGGACAACGACGACGGTGATCGCGGGCCGTAAGTCGGAAAATTATTATTATTGTGGTGTTGAGGCTGCTGCAGCTAATCAGTGACGGATTCATCGTCGTCGTCGTCGTGGTGTTGATAATACGGACGGCGGTTGAATGGCGGGCGGGCGGGTAGACGAGAGCTGATGATAGAGCGCGCGCGAGTGAGAGAGAGAGAGAAAGGAAAACCAAACCCCTCTTGTGGGGGAGGGGCACGTAGTGTATGGGGAGGTTTTCCCCGCGTCGTCGTCGAATTTGAAGCGAAATTCGAGCGACAGAAACGGAAACGGAAAAAAAACCCGAAAGATTTCGAATAAACGCTAATTTTTTTTTTTCTATCAACTGAACGCGATACAATTATATTATTATGATATTATTATTTCGTTTGATCCGTTTCCATATTTTATAATATTATTACGACGACTTACGATTAACATCAGAAAAACAATAAAAAGACAATACGATTTTATTATGAATAAAATATAATAATAATCGACAACGCGCGTTATCTCTTCGCCAAAACCCCCACCACCACCACCACCACCACAGTGTTACGTAGTACGCGTTGTGCAATGATGTGTAAAACGTGTGATAACAACGGCGTTGTATGACGTTGCTGTTGTTGTTGTTGTTGTTGTAGTAGGGGGGCTGCGTGGTGAGAGAGACACGTCACGTTAGCGAAGCAGCTGCTTGTGGCTGTGGGCGGTCGCGACCGTCGAGGGGAACCAGCGGCGGCGGCGGCGGCGGGCCACTCGCCGAACGCGCCCACAAACGATTACGTGGAATCCGGTCGCACTTGCCTGGCCGCGGCCGCTCTCTCTCGAGGGATCTTCCGGATTTTCCGGTTCCCCGAATATTCTCGCCGCGTCCGCAGAATGACTTAAGTCATGACTAGGGCCCGAGACTAAACCATTTGCACTAAAAATCGCGGGAAAAATACTGTGAAAAACCGTCAAAAATGCCCTTTGAAAAAATTCTATTTTACCGTGAAAATTCCTTGAAAAAAGGTCCTATGTATTTTGATATTTTTTAAATTAATTTTATTATTTGCCTCCCCAGAATGTTTGAGAATTACATAAGGTTAATACCTTTTTGGGAGGCTAAATTAATAAAATAAACATATTATCCCCCCCAAAAATGTTTTCCAAGTTGCGCCAATGCGTCTGCCGCCCAGTCCAGGCGACCGTAAATAAACATAAGGTACCAACTTTATAGCCATAGGCGCAAATAGGATGAAAATTTGGAGGGGCTAATATTTTTTTATTCATTTTGATAAGTCGATAGACGTATAAAATATTTTCTGAAGTATGTACCTATTTTACCTACGCTTATTTATCATACATCTATATTATAATGAAAATTTATTTGAGGATCAAGGATTATATCAAAAAAAAAAAAAAAAAAAAAAACATTGAAATACAATTTGTATTTCAACATAGGTTAATAAAACGTAGGAAAATATTGTGTTTATTAGTAATTACTAATTTTACAATTACTAATAATTGATTCAGATAGTATTATACAATATATCACTCAATATCATAAAGTAATATTCATTGTTACACTATAAATATTTTTATATAAATACCTATTTAAATATCATACATTTTGGGGGGTTGGCTAAAAATACTTTTGGGGATGCCAAGCCCCCCTAGCCCCCCATCTATTTGCGCCAATGTTCGTAGCAGTCGTAGAGAGATTTTTGTGGATATTTTTATGAAATAAACCGATAAACGTGGATAATATTTTGAATCGTATTATGTACAGATATTATGGATTCAAATAGCTGTACTTCCGAATACGGCCTTCTATGAAATAAGCTGTAACTTTGTATATATATATTGGGGTTAGGTTATGCTGATGACGAATCTGATTACCACAATGAGCGCAACCCTAAATAAATCGAAAGCCGAAAATGGAAAAATTCAATTTTTGGATTTTTAAAAAAAAATTGGTGTTTTCTCGCGTGAAAAATTCGTAAGCTTACAGAAAAAAATAATTGAAATATTTATAAAATGAGTATTTACAATATAAAGTATAATATGCAATTTGCGTTTATTGATTTAAATGAAAAAACGTCGAAAAATGCGAAAAGAATAGCAATATAAAAGTTTCAGTTTTGAGGTCTCTGTCACACGAAACGAATAACTGTGTACTTAGAAAGCATTTTCTAAGATCACTAGAAAAATGGTATGAATTTTGCATTGAAATCCCGGGCACAAGTCATGACAATAATAAAATCGCAGAAGGTTAATATTATCAATGCCGGTTTTCGCGCGCTCGTCAAAGGGTCGCGTTCGGAACCGAAGTCGGCGGCGACAACATTATCACCTCTTTCGCACTCCAAATGCCCCCCCCTCCCGGCAAATGTGCGCATATCACAGACGTGATTTCGTAAAATTTCAGCAATTGCAAAATGTGGTCGACAAAACCGATACCGGTGCAACTGAAAACCGCAAAATGCAAATCCCCCCTCTTTAATGCTTTACGTATGTTTTACGTGTAAACAACGTCACTACGATCAGGCGTGGATCCAAGGGGAGAAAAATATCGTCCCCTCCCTTTCAGAAACGTTAATTTGCATACTAAAAATGTTTGAGGCGTGTAAAAGTATATTTATTTGATCTATTTTTGTCTAATGACCCGACATGCCTCCCCCCACCTCAAATTTAAGTCTTGGATCCACCACCGTACTAGGTACGTGTTTTGTAACGCGCAAAGCTTAACCTTAGGTGGAACTAAGGGGTGTGCCGCCGCGTGCATGCAACGACAACCCTTAATGTGAAAACAAAAGTTTAAACCTTTTTCACACGACACTTCTAAGGTCAGAAAAATTATCAACAAAAAAATAGTGCTCTATCGAAGTTATTATGATCTATGATAATTACCTGGCAAATTGGCGATAATTGTGAATTATAAAATTTCAAGTCCCTAGCTGCATTATTTTAGAAGTTATGTCAAAAAGTAATTTTTAATTTTTACGGAAATTGCGGTAATTGCATATTTTGCCGTTTTTTGTCAATTTTTCGATAGTTTTTCCCCGTTTTTGGAAAAAGTATTGAGAAATTGGAAAAATGACCTAAAAAAAGTACCATCTGGGTACGACTCCGGTTCTATAGAGATACTGATCGAAACTTTTGGATAAGTATTTCTATACGAAAAACTGTTTCCAGAAAGAGAAAAAATAAATAAACATCATTGTAAAAACATAAGCTTCTTCACTTCGTTCAGAATCTAACAAAAGCATTTTACTCGTAAGTAAAAAAATAAAGGGATGTATGATTTTCTTGAAGTCATTACCTATTCGTATGTATCTATTTATTATGAATTATGACTTATGACAATTCGGGTCATAAACCTAGGTACGTTCAATTAAAGCGTTATATCCATAAGAGGCATGAAGTGGCATTAAACGGAGATAATTGAACAATATTTTTGAGAGCTGGAATAACCAATTCAAATAACTTTTAGAACACAGCCATATTAAAGAAATTGAAAAAATAAGTGTGACAACAAATAAGTGTTAATATATAACAAAATATAATTCAAATGAAGTCGAAGATAAATAAACCAAAACAAAGTGGAAAGGTAGATCGTCTTCAAGCGTTAAGTTAAAGAGGAAATAACGAACTA
The DNA here is from genome assembly GCA_025469315.1 of Stegophylla sp. TES_Ste_2020. Taxonomy (NCBI): domain Eukaryota; kingdom Metazoa; phylum Arthropoda; class Insecta; order Hemiptera; family Aphididae; genus Stegophylla; species Stegophylla sp. TES_Ste_2020. The sequence goes on from JAIPRM010000567.1 coordinate 31,255, forward strand.
GTCGAACGAGTTTTATGAAATATACAATTTATACCGAACTCGAAAAAGAAGTAGAGAATAATTTTATAATGCAATAATTACTGTAATAAGAATTTTATTTGGTATGTCGTAAAGGTAGGTATGTCAAAAAAGGGATAACGAACCAGCCAGGGAGGAGTTTTATAATAAAAATGATAGATAATCGTAGATTATAATATAATTCATAATAATAACAATTAAACTAATTGTTTTTATTTTTAAATAATTTCTTCTCAGTTTTTGTTTCCGAATTCAGGTTATGAAGTGTGGTTTTAAAAAATAATTTTATGTAATGACTTGTGTATGTTATTAAATACGTCATTGCCTATGTGTATCGATCAAATATTATTAGAGTATTATGAATAGGTAGTATAGTATTAAAATAATAATAATAATTTATTTTTAAACAGGGGGGGGCAGGAAATCATAAATATTTGCACCCCCCGAACACGAAGGCTAACTCCGCCTATGTTAAAAGCTCTTACAGTTAAACATTTACACACAAATGGTTTAAACAAATATGGTGAATATAAATATAGGCCGATATTATGTTACGAGCAAACGCCGTAAAATATTGAAAATAATATGATAACGAAAAGAAATCTGTGATTTTTTTCCGGACAAACGTCAAAGCGGTAATTTAAAATTTTTATCGCTCGTTGAATATCGTTAAGGTCGGCTGCCAACCAATAATTGACCGGTCAAAATGTTTTTTCAATTGATACTAGTCGAGTAGTACTACACCGGTCTACTGACCATTATTTATTTATTTTTTTCTGTCAATCCAATTTTTGTATATTTTTAACGATTTATTGAAATAGATAAATAAATACACCAACAACTATAGTCACTTAGTTTTTTAGAAATTTCAAGTAAAATGGTAAATACACTTTTATAGCAGTGGGGTATTTAAAGACATGGTAAGTTGGCGGCATTTTTCGTAGAATTAAGAACATTTAGGAGTAGATTAATTTTATTACATTATTTTTATCCATAATGTATGGAAACGAAAATCGTATTGTAAAAACTATTTCTATTGAAATTTGAAATTATAATATAATATAACATAATTATTAATAAAAGTACTCACATCCGTGTCTCGTCATATATAATTTGGCATGTCTGGGTTGACAGAGTGGAATCAGTGGCTCTCAAAATTTTATCCTATTTATACTTGATATATCACAGAATAGATCATAAAATATATGGCCTGTAAAGGACAATATTTGGATCAATCGCTGATTTATTTTTACAAACACCATCATTGACAAGGAACCGTGCGCGTAGTGTGCACGGAATAAGTAAGCAGTGTCGGAGAGGTGGAAAAGCAACAGTCTGGGAACATATTTTGATGAAAAACCGGATGATGTCGACTTATCCGATCAAGTCTGATGACGAAAACTGTACGGAGTGAGGGTGTAACACGATTGCGCACTTTTTCCCCATTTTACCTGCTAAAATAGCGACACGATCGCGTGCCCGAAAATAAATAGGAATTGCCATTTATTACCTATACAACTATACAAAACGATTTCGTACCAAAAAAATATTCAAGTGCGAAATTTAATTTCTTGTTTTTATTCAAAAATTTTAAATTACGATTTTGTGCATTCATTTGTACACACAATACAATATTTAAAAGGCCCATTCGACAATACTAATTCATTCCCAGTTCGTGCAAGCTTTTTTAGATTCTGAACGAAGTAAAGAAACTAGTGTTTTTACAATGATGTTTATTTTATTTTTTCTGTGTAAAACTTTTCGTATGGAAATACTTGACCAAAAGTTTCGACCAGTAACTTTTTGAAACCGGATTTGCTTTCTAGATTGTACTTTAAAGAGGTCATTTTTTGAATTTCTCAATTTTTCAATTTTTATTTTGGAAAAAACTACCCAAAATTTGACAAAAACGACTTGAAAACCATCATTTTTTGATCCGAACTATATGAAAATGACCTCTCAAAGTACCTTCATTAAAATTCCGATTCAAAAACTTACTTAAATATTAAGCATAAATATATATCTGAGCACCGAGGTGTAGGTATTGTAATTGTATTATAACTTTTATTTGCATTATTTAAATTATGACACATTTTATTACTCATTAGTGCCCAGAGTCATTGCATTATTGTAATTATATCACATACCTATTTATTGTTAATTATACTGATTTCCTGGATTTCTAAGTGCTTAAACTATCCATTTAATGTACATTCTGAGTAAAATTATTTTGCTTATTATATTTTGTAATAATGTTTGTTCCACATTGTACCATTAATACATTATGACAAAACTATTTAACGGGTTTTACGGTTTTACGATTTATTTTATTAAAATATAAAAATATAGTTTTTAACTTAAGATTGTATTAAAGCATAATATAGCAGATTTAATTTGATATTTCAATTTACTTAGCGCTGCATGTAATTATTGATAGGTATTTTAGTAGGTATATTATAACTTTATTTTAAAAGGTTACAGCTGTATATAAATTTTGGCTTTGTACCTGGTAATTTTAATCATTTTATATGGACATATTGAGTAAGAATTATCACAATAAGAATAAAGAATAATAATACAATTTTACCAAATAATTTAATATGTACATTCTATTCACATACACATTTTACTTTACTATACATATAATCATGTACAACACTGGTGGGGAAATTCTATTTCCAAAGTTCAAATTAATATCAATTATAGTAATTTCTATATGTATTTAAATGTGTAGTGATTGAATCAGAAAAATAATAAAAGGAGGAATCCACTAAAGACTTAATAAAGAGTGTTCTTCCCCTCTTATCCATACCATAGGAAACAAAGTACATCTTTCTATACACATAATAAAATACACAGTGCATAATTAAAACAACGACTTTTTGTATTTCCAAATCCAGAAACAAGTATTAAGTAACATTTAAATGACAATTTTATTTTATGTAATTATTTTAATGTAATTTTATTTTCGAATATCGTTCTGGATAATTCATATGAAATTCTTTTTGAATTTTTAATCCAAATTTCAATGTAATTCTTTTGTATGAAAATATTCGTACAATCCGTAAATTTTATTAATTATGTTAGAAATGGTTAAAAAGACTTAATTAATAATAATTTCTTTACAGATATTTTTGGATATTTCAGATATTTTCTCTTCTATTTTTGTTAATGCCAGTCTTTTAATCACAATTACAATTTAAATTAACGTGTTTGCCATTTTGTCTCCATATATTATTTCTGGGGTTAAGACTAAAAATAAATAAAATCCAATTCTATTCTATAACTAATCAATTTTACTATTTTTTATTATAAGTGTTATGTAGGCGCATAATAATTGAATATGTTATATATTAGATGAATAAATTAAAAAAATTTAATTATGGTAAATACCAATGTCGAATACCAATGATTATATGCATAGAATAATAAAGTCACAAGTAAACATGTATTTCGTTCTCTGAAGTATAGGCAGAATGTCGTTTCTGGTCTATCCGTCACGGAGGAAATTTCTTGCATGGCTCATTGATATTGGTAGTGTTAATAAATATGTGTTTCATGTGACATCTTTGGTAAGGTAAGGTTAAAACGAAAACTCAAAGGTGTAATTTCATACTCATCAAAATAAAATATACACAAAAATTGTCAAAAGAAAATAATCAATTTAATTAAAATTTAATTAAATTTAACAATATCACTTCATTGCGTTTCCAAATGTAAGCTATACATTTAAAAAAATATATAAATTTATTTTTACAGAATGATTTTTTTAAGCACACTCATCTTATTTCTAACACTGTATAATATATTTATTAGAATTTTCTTCATGTAAAATTTAAAACGCTTTTCTCTATTTTAAATCGAATAAAAGTTATTTTTATCTGCACAATTTTGAAGGTTTAAGTTTTCTTAAATGTCAATCACTACTTAAAACTTAATATTCCGAATGAAATCATATATTTAGAAAATATTTTAAATCAATTTTGATTACACAATCAGCAATGATTTCATTTTCATGAATTCATCATTTTAATTAACAGTTTAAAATAGTAGAGTTGTGAAAGTAAACATTTGAGGTGTACACTCAATGGTGTAGAGTGGGGGGAAAGGATGGTTCACCCCGGGTGGCATTTTTAAGAGGGGTTGCAAAATAAATTTTCCCCTCTTAGTGCTAATTTGAAAAGCAGTAAGCAAAAAGAGCCTTTGCAAACTTCAAACATAGAGAGAAAAAAAAAGGTAAATTTTTTCCTCAAAAAGGGATATTAAATCTCCGCCCCGGGCGGCTAAATTACACGCTACGCCACTGTCTATACTATGCTACTTTAAACTTTAAAATGTTTATGACTCGTCGAAAATTGATTATGGAAACTCTTTTGGAGATTAAAATAACAATAGTGGTTGCCAATTTCGGAAAACCTAATAAATCAATTAAATCAAATTATTGTAAAATATTTTTCCTATAAGCGCTTTAAATTGTACATCAAAAAAATTTTAATTGATGCACACAGGGTAAAAGAATGATGAAAATGCTTAATGAATCATCTCATATATAATTATAGAATAATACAATATTAAAAACATTTTCATTGTAAAATTATCTTTTACATACACACATATATATAAAAAAAAAAAAATTTTAATAACAGCTCACCAATGTTTTAGAATATTGAAAATTGATTAAAAATTGACTGATCGCAATCAATTATAATATAGAAATCTGAGCAGATGATAAGACAGTGTAAAAAATATAAACAATTATATTATGCAAAGTTAATAAGTGATTTAAATTATATTATATTGGGCCCTTTAAAGAAATTCAGAAACATCAAAAAGTTTCTTAAGGAACATTCTTGAAATACTATTAAAAATAATCTTACAAAGTAGTACCTTAAAAATATACAAAATTTGTTAATTAGATAAGTAAAGTACATATTTTTGGTTCAATTATTTTTGGGCTTAACAGGAACTATAAAAATATAATTTGTCTAAAGATATAAAAATAAAATAAAATAGATAATATATTAACAACAATTTTCTCTTACATTCGGACTAGAAAAGTTCAAATGATTTTTTTTTTTTTTAAACACATAAATATTAAACAAATTCAACGATTACAAAATTAGTCAATACTGTTTGTAAAATCAATAGAAATAACTAATTTTGTAATGTCATCCTTTGGCATTGGCAGCTACAGGTCTGGATCTTTGTACCAATCTTTTGCGCAACGATTCAGTGGGAGCGTGCTGGGTAGGCCTCAATAGTTGTCTGAAGTCAAACCCTTCTGGCAGTCTGTTAATGTCTGGAGGTGTTAATCTGCACACACATAACAGAAGATAATAAAATTAGTAATAAAATAGTAGGACATACTTGGCACTATGGGTACATTGTTGGCACCTGGGGTAGGACTTAGTGGATGTGTTAAATTTTGAGGAAAAATATTATACTGAACGGAGTTTCATTTTAAATAAGAAAATTATTTCACTTAAAAATAAAAAGTTTATTAATGCTACGAAAAATATATTTTGTACTTGGCCAGTTTTATATCACACTATTAACTGAGAATGGGGGGAAAATGAGAAAATAAATGTCAGAAGAAAAAAGTACATAAAAAAAAATTCAAATTTTTTTCATATTATTGTCTATAAATAGTTAAATTTTCATAAAGTTTGGATTAAAAAAAGTTTTAAAGAGATTTTTGTCGAATTTCGGGTAGTTTATCTAAAATTTTGGAAGAACTTTGAGAATTTTCAAAAAATTACATCTCAAAAGTACATTATTGAGTAAAATTCTAATTAAAAAAGTTGTGGATCGAATCTTTTGGACAAGTATTTCCAATCAAAAACTTTTCTATTATAAAATCTAGTCATTGCTTATTAGTTATTACCAAACACAATTGACTTACCTCAATGGAGAAACCCAATTGGGTTTATTTATTGATTGGATACAATTATTGTTTGTTTTTGTACTAATCACATTCAGCCTGAAAAAATAAAATAAAATATAGTAAAAACATATTATTAATTATTAAATATTCCGATAAATTTCATTTAATAAATTATTTAATTTAAATAATTTTAAATAATGTCTTACCTATTATCAGAGTCAAATTTATTGTAATTCTCTGTCACTAATTTCTTAATAGCATTGTGCACTAGTCCTTTCTGTAAAATAAAACAAAAATATTACTTATTTGATTAGAAATTTGATACTTTTAGCTAAAATGAAAAACAAAAATATTTGGTGGATGTAACAAAATTGCTTTTAAGTTATAAGTGGTATAGGAAGACAATTTCAAATAATAAAAAAATATTTTTAATAAACATACTTATAGCAAAATAAGTTTTTATAAAATTTTAAACCCATGTATTTTTAATAAAACATCAACATTTGTAAGATTTCAAAGAATAATCAAGAAAATCATATGATTGACAACAGTATTGTTATTCTTATATTTTGATTTCCAATAAACATATTGAGAAAAGATAATAAGACAATGAACTAAGAATATTATTTAGGATTAGGATTTAGATTCATATTAGTTTCAAACATAATTCCACGAGTAAAGAAGTATAATAGTTATAGCTTAATTTCAGCACATATTTTATAAGTAGCTACTACTATAACAGTTAATAACAATAAATTAATATTTAAGACAAATATAAAACTACATCAATCAAGAAAAAATAATTCAAAACACAAAATAAAAAAGCTACTGGTTAACCTGTAGTTTTTTTACTACTGCTTAACCAACCCTAAGGGTGTTCACTAGTCAAGTGACTGGTTAAAATATCGTCGATTGACTTGCCATAAAGAATCTGACTGGTCAACAACTGATTTTTAATTTTGTAAATTGTAGAATATTTTACCATCATAACGTTCGTTACATTATTTTAGAAAAAACATAATTTTTATTTGATAGATTATGACATGTCAATTGATCAATCACAGTCAGTTGACTGAAAATAATTTGACCGGTCAAAAACCCAACTCAACTACTGGTAAGTGTAGGCTATATAGGTAAGTGCACTGTTGTTAAGTCCTATATTCTGTTTCAAATAAGAATACTTGCGTTCGCGAAGGATGGGTGTGACTTACGATCCATCAGTGTTGTTTCGTTCGTCCACGGAACAGCGTGCTATCATTCCTAAAAAGGCTGTAACGTAATTCTGCCGTTTGCGCACAAGTACTCTTATTTGAAATAGAGTATAGATTCTAGAATAATGACAAAATATTGATGCAATAATAACAGAAAATTATTTTTGAAATATAATATACAAATAGGTGAGTTATAAGAGGAGCACAAGAGTGAGAGTGAGAGCAAAATATAAATTCAACCACATTGAAAAACAAAATTAAAGTAATCCACAAAAAAATGAATATGATATTTTGTAACATAAAAATTTACTAAAATAATAAATACATACTAATAGTAGATTATTCTATTTTTTTTTATATGTTTTATTTTACCCATAAAAATGAAATCATGCATTTGCTAAATAAAGTAGGAAAGTAGTATAAATGGAGATGCACATCAAATATGAAGAATGTGCACTTGCATATTATTTCTAAATTTTTAAGATTGGAAATTCTAACAACATAATCCAATACAAAAGGAGAATAATTAATAAATTGCAATCAAAAATATGAAATATATTGAAGGAAAATTTAATTTATACGTGAAGTATACTTATTATTATAGTTTATTTTGAGTTAAAAATACTCAAGTTTCACATTGATTTTCTGATATAACATGTAGTTTAAATCAATTTCTAAAATATGGATAGGTTTTGAACAGAAAATATATGGTAGTGTTAAATTTGTTGAAAACTGAATATTGAGTCCTACTGTAATCCCAATGTTAATGAAATAAATATTTTAATAAGATTAAAGATATACTTTTCTAATGGAGCGCAAACTACATGCATCACCGAGACTAATGGAGTTTACAAATTGTACGAGTGCATACCTGACCAGTTGTTTTAATGTCTTTCAAATTTTTCAAACAAACAGACATGTTTGTTTTCTTAATGAACATGTAGAATTCTTTGTTGCGATCGTAAACCTTTTATTATTTACGATATATATTATCAATATTATACATGATAAAAAATTAATAAATGAATAGTAGATTACACTATAAAAGATTCCACAATAAATACTTACATTTTTAGAAAAGTCTACCAAATGCTTTTCTCTTTCGACTTTCTGTTGTATTTTACATGGCAACACTTTAACACCGTTTTGCTAAAAGGAACAACGTAATTATATTAGAACCTTGACTAGGTTCACAATTTATTGAATAACAAACTGTGCTTTTACATACTTGGATATAGGTTTTTTTGTTTTCTGCTACAATAACAGGACCAACTTTGTTTTGAACTTTTATAGGAGTTACGTTTTCTTTTGGCTCTTGTCTATATATAGGGGCTACTTCACCAATTGGTATTTCTCCTTTTGACTTCTTCTTCTTTTGTCTAGCAAGCCATCCTCTAGCATGTTTTTGCAACGTTAATGCTCCCCACGACATTTGTTTGGCCAACATAGCTTCTCTATAATGCTTCATAGCTAGCCATCGTCGAACACAACTCTGAACAATTACTATATGACGCATCTAAAAAAATAATTGTGTGCATTATGTAACAGTATAATACCAAAATGAATAACACAAACAAAGTGCTCTATTTTATACTTGTTTTTCGTGTAATTTGGTTAAGTGTTCAATGTGATAATACTTTAAGAATACTTTAGTTTTTCCAATTGCCCAGCCATCCAGTTTTAATTTTACCAACAAGTGTCTACAATTATCTCTAGTTGGTGGAACTTTCTCGTACAACCGAAATCCTAAAATTGCATATCTGCAAATTGTATAGTGATTGAAGTTATTAAAATTATATCAATAGTAACAAATAAGGATCGAGATTTATAACACTTAAAAGCTATGGAATATGCCCCTCCCCCTCAGAAAAAAAAATATCTATAAATGATGTGTTATATGCTTTTCAATTTTCACATCAATTAGTAATAAATAGAAAAATAGCAGAAAAAAATCTAAAAATCCAAAAATATGCAAATTTATGCACTACTAAAAAACTTTTGGTATTGAATTATTTTTAATATAAAATGGATTTGTAGCTTACTCTATTATTATACATTGCCAAAAAATATGTAAATGCTACAAGTTTCGAGCCCTGTTAATAAACTTAATGTTGTATTTAGTTTTTAATATTAAATAATGCATACAAATTAGTAAGAGATTATTTTTTGAAAAATGTAAAAACAAACACAGACAGTTATTCAAATATTTTAATGGTTTTCAATAAATTAACATTATTTTACTGTTAAAATAAATTTTATAAATTCTACTCATAACAACATAAGATTGCAAAAAATTATGCCATATATAAATAAGGACATAATACTAAGTAGAATATTAGTACTGAAAAAAGTATTTTACCTGCTAATAAAGTCTTTGAACAGTAGCCTATGTGAGTATCCGTTACGTCTGATTCTAATAGTTTCCATTACTCCACTGCACCGTAATTGTGCAACTACTTTAAGAGGATCAAACTGTTTTGGTTGTCTTTGATCATTGGGTTTAATGCAACGAACAAACCTAGGCAAACTTACACCAGAATTATTACAGCCCATACGTTGTAAAAGTTCTGCTAGTGAATGTCTGAAGTATGTTGCAGCAGTTTGTTGACCTCGAGATTGTGAAGCGAGTCCAACTAATCCTGTAGAAGAATCCTGAAAACATACATACTGTTTAGTATTTTTATTTGTACGATGTACAAATACATTTTTTAGTGTGTAAATAAATTGTATTACTTGAGAATAGAGATTGCCAGTTTTTGTCACAGGGCTTTGGAATAATGCTCGAACAGTTTTGTTGGTGGATTTTCTTAAAACCTGAATAGCTTCTATAGCTAACAAGTGTCTATTTTTCTCTAGCATTCCAGTCGCTTGGTAAGTAACATTACCAGCAAAATGTTTTACTTCAAATTGTAAAGCATTTGATTTAGGTCGTACATAATAACTACATTTAATGTTGCAATGGAATTTTTCTATAAATCAAAAAGATAAGTTAAGAAAACAAAACAAAAAAAAAAAGTTTATAGCAACACATTAATTACCGACGAGTGACCGATCAGTTGCTCGAGGAAAACGACTTTCTTCGTCAAGCAAAGCCAAAAGACCCATCGGTCTGCTCACAAGCATATCTAATACAGGTCTGTTATCACAAAAACCAACATGTTGAACAGGCACACCCTCAGATTCATATTCCTAATAATAAATTACAATATTATAGCACTGATGTCTGATTTGTCTAAACTTAATTTTACTTACAGCTTGTTCCAAAGCAAAAACATGCTGGTTGAAAAAATATTGGAGCTGCTCATTAGCAATATTTATGCACAGTTGTTCAAAGGAATTATACCGGAAATTTTCAAAACCAAAAATATCAAGTATTCCTATGACGTTGTTTTCTCCTCTAAAAACAATTAATTTTTAATGATATAATATATATATTATAACATATTTAATTACCTTGCATTGTAAAAAGATAATAAACTATTGATAGAGTTAACCAACCAATCAAATAGTCGACTATATAATGCACGAGCAATGGCATCTCTGGTTGCTACAGCTTCAGACACAGAATTATTTCTTTGAATAATTTCGCCTCTTGTCACCACACTATTTACGCTCAAACAGTCTAATAAGTCAGAACTCTCGATGTCTAACAAACATGAGGCTGAAAATTAAATAAATAAATAAAAAAAAAAAATGTATATCAAATTGTATTGTTAGTAAAGATAATATTTTCTAGAATGGATAAGAAAAGAATAATAATTACTTCTATAAATTGGTGTTAAGTCGATAACAGTACTTTTATTGTCTGTATTGTTGTCAGTAATGATTTCTCCAAATTCTATATCCCCTAAATGTAAAATGGCTGCTAATATGCAATAAATGGAATTTACTTCATCATCCTTGAAACCAACTTGTTCAAAAGCATTTTTCAACTGAGCAAATTTATCGACATTGTTCTAAAATTAAAAATACATACACGTATAAAACTATGTAATATAATTATGAGGTAAAATGATTATTCTTACTTGTTTGGTTTTGCTGTCTTGACGGTCAGATGGAAGATAGCTATGCATTTGCCTTAGTTCACGATCCAGATGAAATTCTTTGAGCCTTTTATCGTGTTCCAGTCCATCGTACATATAATAAAAAGCATGGAAATTACTCTCTCCACTGAAAAGAAAAATGAAAATATCAATAAATCTAAGTTTGCTGTTAAAAACTAAATATTTACTTTGCTTGTTGAATGACTCTGGACTGTTCTAACAAGTAAACCGACACTCTGGCCCCAGTTAATTGGCCACTTTTGGTCATGCTCAATTCTAAAAATTTTCCAAATCTCGAAGAATTATTGTTGATTCCAGTTCTTGCGTTTCCAAATGCTTCCATAATCGGATTCATCTGGAGTATTCGCTGCTCCAGATTTCTATTTGGTGCCTACACATTAATGAAACACAAGTATTTAGCAATTATGCACACAGGCACCATTTATCAGTTCTTTTTAAATTTACCTTGCCGAGGTATACGAGTTGTTTTAGCAACAGGTTACCGGACTCGGTTTTGCCCGCACCGCTTTCACCGCTAATCACTATCGATTGGTTTGCTTTTTCGTGGAGCATAAATTGATATGCCGAATCTGCAATGGCAAATATGTGTGGCGGACATGCTGCTCTCATTTGATTACAATATTTCTTTTGTTCCTACAAAAGCAACAACAACAGTAGATGGAATGAGTAATTCTCAATAATATTAACAGTAGATAGGTAAACAAAAAATTATTATTTTTATTATTATTATAGACAGGTGACTTACTGCTGATGTGTACAATGGAAGCGATGTAAACGGGTTTATGGCCAACAGAATGTCACCGATGTACGTATAAATTAAATTCATTTGGTACCTTTTTTTGAGTTGATTGACTATTCTCTCCTATAAATTTGAAGAAAATTGGAAATGAAGTATTTATTGTAAATTAATTGTGTGGGTTGTTTACTATACCTCCGATAAACTGTCGAGCGCAGCTAAATCATCAACGTAAATGGTAGTAGGCGGATTTTTACGTTTACTTTTGAGTTTACCGTGTTTAGTAGTTACATCGGGGTGCTTTTGTACCCTACCGCTGACTTCCCTTTGGTATCGTATTTCGGCTCTGAGTTCTTCGCGTACCTGATGAATGAATCAATAAAATTGTTTTTTGAGTGTACAAAAATATACTTTATTTCCAAGCATTAATATTGATATTTTTCTATCCTATTGCATAATGTATAACAATATAAAATCAATAAAAAAATGTAATAGAATTAAAAAGAATTCAGCTCGATATTGGTAGAAGAATTAATGTTCGTTCTTAGTGTCTTAGACACAAAATACAGATGAGGGTGAGAGTAAATCACTTTTATTTAGTTAACAAAAATGTGTTGTTCACTTTTAGACTTATTATTTGGATAAGTTTTGGAATTTGTGTGTAAACACTATAGTGCATATCAAAGTAATACTCAAAACCTTTGGTGAGGGGGTTGTAAAATCATTAAAATAGAACTGTTATGTACAAAAATAATGATCTACTTTTAAGTGTTATTTTAGTAACATTACTAATATTGTATATTTATATTAAATGTAATAGGCTTTTTATATAAAATAAGCTCGTTTTTTATTAGTATAAATTGGAACTATAATTATATTTCATTGTTTATACATATTAGTTTTTATGATTTTACTATTATAATAGCAAAGTACAATGATTCATATAAACACGTTTTTTAAGATTTATCAAAAATGTTAATTTTCAAATTTGTACATACCCTGTGAATACATTTGGACCCATGAACAATGAAAGGGTCGTGTATAAGTATGGCAGTGGTTGGTCGCTGTTCGAAATCTTTTATAAGGCATCTGGCCACGAAATGAGTTAGTCTAGGCGCATCTGGTCGAGCCGATAATGGCAGGACAGGAGGTGGTTCTCGTGGTATTTGAAATAAAGCCCTCATTGGATGCAATCCACTGAGCGGAGGGTCTCCGGTAGCTAATTCAATGGCCGTTATACCTAATGACCACACATCGCATCGACTGTCATAAGACGAATCCCGTTGTTGTTCGCAAGCAATAACCTGCAATTTAAATGAAAATATATAATTACTAATAATTATTCCGAGTTTATTTTAATTATGTATTTCAAACTAAACACTTTGTTTTTCTCAGAATCTAATACATAATTATTCAATATTGAAGTATATTTTCATTTCAGACTTTTTTTTTAAAGGGTGGCTAAATTTTAGTTATTTTCAAATATTAAATGTAAATACTTAACACCAAACAATTTTTTTTTTTTTTGTAATTTTCAATTGGTACAAAATATAGTTTTAATTTTAAATTATTTGGATTAATGGGTTTAATTAGCTTAAAAAACAAATCTTCAGCTTATAATATTACATTAATGTTGTTAGATTCTTATTTTTGTTTTATATGGCATTGAGAAATTGTTAAAAATCAAAGGGGTGCGAGTGCGCACCCAGCTTCGTCCCCAAATGTGGCCCATGGAAGGCGCACTGACCAGAAGAATGAATATTGTTTACCAAGTAATAAGGCTAAACGTGCATAAAATCTAAACTATATTATGAAATCGAATCATCAGATAGATTTTACCCATTTATATTCCACCACATTATTCTAGACTAAAATGAATTCATATATGGATCTAGAAATCAACTTTATCAGTTATTATTTATAATAATTAACGAATTAAAATAAATAATTTTTGGTAAAAAAAAAAAAAAAACATAATATTGGGTATTTGGCAATATTTGTATCGAGGAGGAGATGCCAATTGTAAGTCTGTCCCACTTTATTGCTTTTTCTTATGATTTGTTTAAATAGACATTGTTATAATAACAAACATAATAAACGGTAAACAACAAGGTAGCTGCACACAAAAGTGAAATTCGATTAAAAATGATTGATATGACAAGATGATGGCTTCCAGTCAAGTTTATATTAAATATTATTATCCACTTAAATCATTTTCACAATTACATTTTCTAGTTTTCCAGCAATACAATACGTATTTATTGTATACATGGTCATCGGAATATCAGCAGTATTTGTACCTACGATAATTAACATTTTACAAATCAACGTCACAAAATAAATACCGAAATTAATAAACGGAATAATGCCATTTAATATAATGGTTCAACAAAAATAATGAATGACAAACAAAATGTTTTCTTTTCTTTCGAATTTTTCATCAATAAGCGCTTAAAAATATCTATCAGACACTTAAAATCACAATACAATTTCGTCGGTAGAAAAATATTAAAAAACTTTTCTTAAATTAATTCGTAAACATCCACTTCAGCAATGTCGTACTACCGCAATTCTACTGGCAAAACAATTTCTATTATTTTTTTTATCTCTTACTGTATTTTTGTAAAACAATGTTGATTGTTAGACGAAGAAAATTAATTTAATAATACATGACGTTCGCGGATTAAAAGATAACTGTTTTTTGTAACAATAATTTAATAACTCGTATTTATTATTTTTTTATATTATATCTTTAATAATGCCTATATATATATATTTAATGTAATAATTATGTCTTGTAAATTGAATATCTATACTTATAATGTTTATGTATATTGTATTTATATTTAAGTAATTACTGTAAACAAAATCTGTATGGCGTTTATCATTTAAATAAATAAATAAATAAAAATAACAAGTACTTCAGGGATTTTTTTTTTAAATAGAAACAAAATTGAAACAAATTGACTGTCCACAATTATTATAATTTATATCTGGCCATTGACATAGAAAATTTTATAGTTATTCAAACGATCGCAGAGCCAAATACACTAATGTATTTATTGTGTGCACACACACCACATGCATGGTCAGTGAACTAACTATTGTTTTTGACTTGTATTTGAAACAAAAAATGTATTGTACATTTCTACTACACTTCGAAAAAGTGAAATTACAGTTTTTAATAAGTTTGAAAAGGTAATTTAAGAGACCTATTCTTTTTAAAAAGAGAACATACCTACCACCATTTACCAACATACCAAATTTTAACGATTTTTTTTTTTTGTGATTTTCTACGAGTCTACCGTTTATACATTATGTATTAAAACCAGAAGACTGAAAATAAAGTACAATAATATGATCATTGACGGTGGTTTTAAGTCTAAGAGGTTATTCACTTACATTTCATCCGCAGATCGCACATAACGATCAATCAACACGGTATTCGATTTTTAATCAATTAAAAAAAAAAAATTCATCTTTCTAACACCTGTCATATATTATACGTATTTGAAAAACCGGTCGGTGCAACATGGCGTTTCTACATTTTATACTAACGTAAGTTTCTCTCAACATCACGATCCATCGACGCTTTAAACAATGTCCACATATGACGATATCGAGTTATCTCGACAGCAAATAATATCTCTGCACTAACGAACGCGACCTGAAGCGTCAATAATTTTTTTGGAAATTTTCACAAGAGAAATGCCAACTACACACACGAACTACGGTAACGGTATAAACCAACCAAAGCGTATACGAACAAAACGAGGCAAAGACTATCGTCTTTGTAAAAATAAAATATGTCAACTATGCGTGGACACAGCGCTCATTGGTGCATTCGTACTCAATAATAAATCGTGCCGTGTTATAGGTAGTGATCGATAAAAACAAAAATCGTCGAGATATTATGCTAAAAAAATCATACTCGAAAACGATTGTTCAGCAATCGCCTGCAGCTGTTGTACATGATTAAGGTTTGGGACTTATCGCACCCGAATTGTTGGAAATATGCACTTAAAATAACCAAAATATGAAACTATTTTTTTTTTTTTTTAATAAAATCTGATATATTACATTTTAAATTCAAACAATGACTATAGGTATATTGACCAACGGATAACAGTAAAAGAAAAAAAGCCAGACATAGGTACTTCATACCATGGGTGTTTTTTGCTCCTTGGGTGGGATATTCTTTTAAATAGAAGATAAATAATTTCTTCAATAAAACGAAAAAAATAACACAGAGATTTGTAAAACCAATACATTCTTCATTCTGCTCAGAATCTAAAATAACGTTGACCTTTAAAACAAATGTATAAATTTTAAAACGTAAAGATGCATAAATGTGCTATACATTCGTCATATATGCGTAAATAAGCTACAAATTTGTCAAATATGTATGCATTTTTCCTAATAAATCTCAAAATATGCAAAAATATGCACAAAAAATTTTTGTATTAGAATCCACATTATGTCTTGAAACAAATTAATATCTCACTTAGATTATTCTGCAGCCATTAATAGAGAATATGCAAATGCAACAAGTTCCGAACCCTATACATAATCTTACACATTATATGCATACACACTTAGAATTCGTAACATGTTAGCTATTTAGCATTTGCAGGGTTTGAATTTAAAAGCTGAAAATGCTTATTATTATTATTATTACATTTATTACATTTAATATTAAAAAAAATTAATTATTCTTACACACAAACCGTATTTGATTTCATTTCCATTAAAAAGAAATAAATTTTATTTTGCTTATGAATTCTCCTCAACAAACCGTTTTCGTGATAGGTATAAATTTATTACAATATACCTACCTTAAGTATTGTTATGGTATAAATAATCGAAAAACTAAACCAAGCATTAATTGGAGAGACAACCGACACTCTTAGGAAACTGGTTAACTGGATCATAATTTTGTATGAAATACGCGCATATTTTAGCCATTAACGTTTGTTTGAAATAATAATTATGAGAAATTACGTATAAAATATTAATACATTAAAAAAATAAATAAATACTTTTCTTACATTTAAAATGCAATTTATTGCTTTTGTTAACATTTTAATAGATGTTATAATATTATGATTTATATTACTTCAAAATCCGAACCGTAAAAGTAGCATTATTACAGGTTTCCGCCATAGTTTTATAAAAATAGCGAAGAACGTACTTGGTAGTTGGTTTAGTTTTATCGTAAGGCGCAATACGGTGGAATAAAGAAATACTTTGTATGAGGAGAATCGAGAGATATAGAGAGTATAGCTAGCCATAAAATTAAGGTCCAGCAGTAATAAGAGTTCAAAAAATATATAAATTTTACATTTTATTTTCATCTGTCAGAGCCAAATAATTAGCATTTATATATGGTTAGATCGTAATTCGCGGATCTTTTGATGGTTCTGTTCTTATTTTTATATTTTTTGGTCAGTTTTTTTTTACCAATGTCTCTAAAACTACAGCAATACGTATTCTGGCCAAAGGCCTATGGGAATTTGAAAAAATAACCTCTCAAAGAATTACTTATACATTAAATTTCCAATGTAAAGGATATATACAATGCACGAAACTTTGAAGTTTTATCATATCCTTTAGTTTCGAGAGAAAAAAATAAAATATATCACTACGCTGACTGGGTACTGTGCATTTTTGGGATATTTTTAACAACTGCCATTGAAAATAATAGTTAATATGATTTATAAGACCTGGACGTTGTTGGTCATTTGAATTTTTTTTTTTAAAGTCTTACATTCTTGCCTTTCAATGTGTTTCAATAACAGACGAATCAAAAAAGTTTCTATTTTGCATTTTTTTTAGGTTTAAAATTCAATGATACAATTAAAAATAAAAAAAAATGAGTTTTTTGTTTTAAATATTTATACTAATTATTATATTAGGAGGAAATAATAATATACTCTAATAAGTATAGTACTAAAATAATTACAAAGTTTCAATGAAAGTTTGTAAGTAAGCGAAAATAATTTTAGTAACTGTTATCTTTTTATATCTTTGGGACTTAAAGTTATTTTTAAAGCTCTTTTTTTTTCTTTTTTTTTTTTTTAGAGGAATTTTTAATGCATAAATCCATTTATCAGGATATGAAAATATCCTGAATAATAATAGGAAAATAGGGTTTTTAAAGTATTAACCTAACCGGTCCTATAATAATGAGTCATAACGCTAAATACACTATAATGTACAAATGACATTTATAATATATAAATGTATACATCTACCCATGGTGTAAACGTACGTTTTTGCTTTTTTTTTTTTATATAATCGATTTTAATCAATTCAAACGGATGGCAAACGCGACGACGACGGATAGTTCACAGTCGATTATGATGAACATTATTAAGATTATCGCGTGTGGAGGATGTACACACGCTGGGGTGAAAGTGATGAGCGATTTTCACTCAAATTATCTAATCGAACCGGTCCGCGAACGATTATTTACAGTATTTTTTTTAATTCGACATAAACACACGAGATAAATCATAATTTAAAATATTCTACGTGTCTATAAATAAAAAATTAATTAATAGGAGGAAACCACCGCCGCCGTCACGAGGAGTTGTTCCATGCAACCTCCTCCGACTTGACGGGGAGTTGTTGTTCACGGGCAACTATTACTTCGCAAACCTGCAGCAGCCAATATAGTAAGCGGCGATAATGCTAACGAATCACGAAAACCTGTCGGCGAAAGTAACGGAAGTCGGAGGAAAAAAAAAATTTTGGTTTTTAAAATATATATATCGACGGCAGCAGCGTTTATGTTTTGGACGGGGCGTCGTCTGTGTTCTGCTGTATACCGTGTAATTTTCTGTACGAGCGACTAGGCCGGTGTACGTTCCCAAACTTTTTCGGTACGCGCCTCTGCAAATTGCAGTTAATGACGACTTTCTTCTTTTTCTTTCGGCTTCTATTACTCTCCCAGAGTTTTTGTGTCGTCACCACCAGCAAATCACACTTATCTCGATCTCGTGATTTATCCTACTACCCAATTGCTCACTCCTAAAATATTTGCAGCACGAGTATTTTTCTTAGATCTTTTACGACGACATCAAACCACCCTTTCCGATTGGCAATTTAGTTGTCCAAACTACCCCGCATTATACACGTTCCAAACGATATTCTAATTTTTTTTTTGTTAAAATTATTGCAGGTACTAAAATGTAATTTCCTTCTACGGATCTCCGTTGAACTTTTTTGGCCATTGGTCTGTTCTCGATTCAAATACTTGGTTATGGGAGACTGGGAAATATTATTGCTGCATACAGTAGTATTTATTATTGGAATTGAAAAAATTTGGTTTTGACCTGAAGGATTATACAAAGAAGTCTCTTTAAACATTTGAAATATTTTGTACCTCTATGTCACGTGAATTATCATTTGGAGTTAGTATTGCGAGAGGCTATTTTTTTATTTTCTCATTGACTACTATCACTGATTTCTCAATGACAACTTTGGAAAAATAAAACTTTATTATACTTTATTACATATAGGACTAACGGTTTTCCACAAGAGTTATTATCATTACATGGGACACCACTGCCCGTTTTGTACACGTGACTTACCGCAGGTGTGTTAAATTATTTTCTCATGCCTTTCCTAACAATACAAGCCAAGTAATACTATTGTACGCATAAGCCCTCGCAAGATGACGAGCAATCATAGTTTGGGAACATGATTATGATGATACGAATACATCTATTATTATACTGCAGCTGCTGTTCTCATCATTTATCCATTTTTACAGCAATATTATTATTCAGTCGGCGATAGCATTGGTCTCTCCAAACGCTCACGTGTTTTACCACTTACAGTAATACGGGAATCAAAAAGATTCGGCATATTTAATGAAATTTAGTTTTGTGTATAAAGATACATTTTGAGTTGTCCGACAGATTTCTTTTCATTTTCTAACCGAATCTCGAATCGAGTTGTACGTTTGACTTGACTTATAAACGCTAACGACTTGTGTAATCATACAAACGACTTGACACAAAACCGTATCACTGCTGCAGTCGTTTGTGTATATATGTATGTAATACATCATTCATGGTGATCTAATATTTTTTTTTTTAATAGTTTGATTATTCTATTCCACAACCTATATTATAACGAGTATCTATTTATCACTATCGACTGGAAAAACCATAAAACTATTTGAATTCATGATTTCGTTACGAAACACATTTTTTGGCCATATATTTAAGGTGCATTTAGTAATTTATATAATCAATATTCTGATATGCGGTTATTGGAAAGTATAATAATTATTTAAATTAGTTTTTAAAGGTGAAAAATGTTTGAATTGTATACCTTATATTTAAATTATAAATACAAATCTTTAAAAACATGTTTCCTAATGTTAACGAATAGTATTTCTTGGCATCCCGTCCATAATAACATGTTACATGATCGTGCCTAACGGTTAGTTGATCGATGCAACCAATTGATGTGTTACTAATTGTAAAATGATTGCATACTACAATTATTATAATTGGTTCATACCAGGAATGGCTTGTACGAAACAACAGTCAAAATAATTTATGAAAAATAGCAAATATTTAGAATAGAAAAACATTTGAAAAAAAAAATCAAAAAAGCCGGAAATACTTCGCACGATGGGTGTACTTCGCACAAGAAAAAAAAAATGCAAAAATTCGGAGTGCCGGGCTAGAATCGAACCTGGTGCTGTCGCGCACTAGGCCGGTTCCATTTCCACTAGGCCGCAACACATAACTTGACGATGTAGGTGAATTATTAGGTATGTAGTATAATAACCGAAAATATTGAATTTTCAAAATAAAATAGCTCCATTTCACCAGCATGTACATTTGGAAATTTTGTACCTTTAAGCATACCCAAATTTTGCGTTAATTATGCGTAACTTTGCGGACTTAGTTTCGATTTTTGCGGACAATTAGTTTGTGTGCAAATTTATAAACACCATTGTACATGCTGGTGAAATGGTCAAAATTTTGTAAAATTCGCATATCCCAGTTTTAAGCATACCCAAATTTTGCGTTAATTATGCGGACTTAGTTTCGATTTTTGCGGACAATTAGTTTGTGTGCAAATTTGAAAACACAATTGTACATGCTGGTGAAATGGTCAAAATTTTGTAAAATTCACATATCCTAGTTTTAAGTATACACAAAATTTGCGTTAATTATGCGTAATTTTGCGGACAGTTACCGTTGTTGATAGTAGAATGTATTTACAATGTGTCCACATTTCATACATTTTTGACTGTTGCAAATTTTCAAAATAAAATAAAATAGGTATCTCCTATTAAAATAGACCTAAATATTTAGGATTTTAAAGATAATTTTGAATTTTTCTTTTTTTACAAATAAAACAATTATTAACAATGAGTAAATACAATATTTAGTTTACCTGTTGTTA
>JAIPRM010000568.1:0-52579 GCA_025469315.1 Stegophylla sp. TES_Ste_2020
AAATCTTCAGTAAAACGGTTGGAAAGATTATTCTCCTATGAATTTTATAGAATATACGCGAGGCCCTTCGAGGCGCGAGGCCCTGGGCAAGTGCCCCGGTTGCCCTGCCCTCGGGACGGCACTGAGTTTACCAGTGGCGTATTTAGGGGCAGGCTAAGTAAGCTGGAGCCTAGAATGGCAACTTTGTGTAGTTGAAAACTCTTGGAAACTCCGTAGACAATGCTCTCGTCTAGCCAAGTGTTTCAATAGCATATGAATCCAAATAACTAATTTTTTTTTTTACTTATTTAGTAATTTTTCGAAACTTTTCAAATTTTAGATATTATTAAACTGAAGTTTAAAGTGTAACTAGTGTGCGATATTGTTTTAGGTAATAATAAAAGTATAAAACATAATTTGTAATAATTAAGTCTTAACACTCTATAACGAAAAATCTATTTAATTAAAACAAAACACTTTATTAGGTATGTATGAGTATTTTGATATGAAGGTGAGTTAAAAAAAAAAAAAAATCTAGACAAATATTTGAGTGTATTTTAGTAGAGAAAACAAATTAAATTAAAAGTAATTTTATTACAAGCCACAAGGTATTATCTTACATAGAAAATCTTTTAGAAATACGCGTTTCCATTAATTAAAAGTGTGCTGTTTCAACCCCTAAAATAATATGCGCTGTTTTGTCGTTTATATATTATAAAAAAAAATGTCTGGTGGTAACATAATGACTAGACGTGCTGTAAACCGATAATGCTTTAATTTTTACTCTTGTCCGAACACGGTCGTAACGTCTCGTAACACGTGCAGGTCAGCATAGTTCGTAATGCAAAAATGGAAATTATACACGGAAATTCGATACTTGTTGTGTGTTTTTCGTTTTCGACCCCGAGCGAATCGTCGTGTTGACATGACGTGTTTTAAGTGCGATTTACGACCACCGACCGGCGGCGTACGTGTAAAAACCCGAATATTCGCACTCGGGCGCCGCTGACGAAGGCGAATAACGGCCAATAAATTTTGTAAACCGACAAAATAATATGTTATAATGGCCAATTTTCGCACGACGAGTGGTATGTGGACCTATTAAGAGCGCCTATTTGTCGAAACAATCTAAGGGCGGCAAAGCAAACCGAGGACGACTTCTTTAGCAAAAATCAAAAACATTGAAAAATAACGAACAAAATATTAATGTCAACAACGATCGAGAACAAAAACAATCCGAAAACAAAAACAGTAAATCGCATTTCTGCGTGTTGAAATTTTTTTCTGGGGGCATAATATGCTACTGGCCATCCGTCTAATCAATCATAATGTCAGCTTATTGTCAATTTTATACACGTCTTAGTGTGCCAAACGATCGGAAGAGTTAAAAATTATTTTACTTCTGGAAAAAATCCGTGTTTATTTTTTCATGAGTTAAGCATAGCTATATATCTTTAAGATCTTTCGATTCATTTTTTGTTTTCTGATTTAAACACTAAATATTTATTGGATTATCATTTGATGTGCAATATCCAATACAGAGTTCAGACTCATATAATATTATTAATTGACAGAAGAGCATTTTGTAAAATTACTTAAGAAAAACGTTTTACAATATTCCAAAGGACAGGGGACATGAGACCCCTAACCGATGTTCATGATTACCACGAAGTCGATGAATTTGTTTTCGGACTGTTGAAATGTATGTACAGTCGTCAGTCGTAGGTCAATTATGGAAAATTAAAATACGGAAATTGGATGTATGCGAAAATGTGTTTGATTGCGTTTCGAGACGAATCGATTCGTTCGAATCGTAAGTACGAGTCTGGTTGTGTACTAATCACCGAGAGTACAGCGAGTTCCCAACAGACTGTTACCGCATTAAATAAAAATATTAATTATTAAATGCTCGAAATTCATTATACGTCCGTATGTCTGGTGCCCGTCAATTAGAGTAAAAGACAAAAAAGAACATAAAATTATGGTAAACTGTTAGACTGTTGACTGTTTATGCCAATGAATATTGCTTTTTATTAAACATTTGTTTAATGAGTATCTTTCTCTGAACGTTGGCCTTTTCAGTTGTTTGAATATTATAAAACGAGTTCTGTGAATATTATGTCGTATTAGACCTTATATTATATTCTTTACTCTAGATAAGTGGTTTTCAACCTCAAGCGACATACTTTGGCAAAAATAGAAAAACAAATTTTTGTTTCATTATTATGAATTTTCAAAGCGGCCCCCGCAAGATCATTTGGTTTGCCACCCCTGATCTAGACATCAACATAATAATTTCGTTATACATATTTCGAGATAATTCGAACAAAAAGGGGAAAATTTAACCCTGCGCGCGTGACGTGCGCAGAGTGGAGAATACGAACAGCGAGTATGCGATGATTTTAATTTTCACGCCGAATCTAATAAACCCCGAGACGTTCGAACAAACGTGTTCCGAATTATATTTTATACGCTACGTTTTGAGCAGCACGCATAACACTTGTGGTGTTACACGAGTGTAATATTAATTCGAAAGCGGTGAAAAAATAAACTGATAAAAAAATTATTATAGACGTATGGTTTCGGAGCAGAGGAAAAACGTGTGCGCGCATACACGAAACGAATTAAAAGCGTCTACAAAAAGTGGTAAATCTCTGCGCCCCCCCCCCACCCGCCCTGTGAGTAGGATCTGATCGCCCAGGAAATTATTATTTTATTCGTGTCAGCGAATAAACAGGGTGCGACGTCACATACAATAATGTCCCTTCGTAAAAGTGTCCAAAAACAGATTCACTCGAAACACCGAGTGGACACATTCGTTTCAATTATTATTGTGCTAACGCGCGCCACCGCGATGACAGTTGACCGAATGCGCGCGGATACGATACTATTATAATAATATATCATTATGATTGATATTTATGGTGATTTGTTATGTTTGCCGTTGTTAAGCTCCGAGTAGGTTTGGGTCGACAAAACCGTTTTTAATGGTTCAGCGTCTGGTGTTGGTGCGGAGGTCGCCGACCTTTGGGACAACACGGACCACTTAATCCACGGGTCTCTAAATAATTTATATTCATACGTTTTTTTTTTAAACAAAAAATTTCCATTTTATTGATATTGAACGCTCCCGTTTTATTAATATCACGAATGTTTATTTAATCATAACGGTGGCCGAATTTTAATGCTTGAAAAAACAGGTAAAAGAATGTCGTGAAAACCCCTGTAATGGGCGTTTTTTATAACACCTCACTACTTCACACTCAATAAGAATCTATAGAGTGCACGGCACCGTAGACGAACGAACAAATAATTAGTTTAACCAAAAAATATAAGTTTATTAATATAATACCATGATTTACAAGAGACTCTGAATTTACTGTTACACAAAGGAGGTTCTGCTAACAGACCGACTCACAGACTGCCTTCCTGGCTTGTCGTACTGTCGATGTATGCGACGTTCGGTCGAAAAGGCTTGTTCATCACATTCCTTTCCACCGACGTTCTCACGATTCTAATTCTAAGAAATACAATGTAATACTATTCATATTCCTTATAATATAACTTATGCTACAGGGGTTCTTAACACCCCTGTGAAATCTGTACAAAATTATTTATTATATTGTGTTTAAAAAATATATTATAAAATTTGCGTTACTAAAAATAATTTAATATTAGTTATTCAACATAATAATAATAATAATAATAAAAGAGGTATTTATTTTTATAATTATTTTTGATTGAATTTATTTTAAAACTGGGTGCCTATATTATGTTGATTTATATTTTCGAACCAGAATGATTGTAGCCGGTAGGATATAAGACTTTTGTGTTATAATTTTAAGCGATCAGATACCAAAACGTGTGATCGAAATGTAAACGTTTATAGATTAATAAAATTGTTAAAAATGTTCTAAAAACAGTGAAAAGTGGCCTAAAAATTACATAAAAGTACATTTAAAGTTAAATTTGTACAAAAATACAAAACAAAACTAATCCTAAAACAATCAGTATCATCTGAAACACTTTTTCTGTATCAAACATCAGGAAAAAAATGACAAATAATAACTTAGAATGTTATTTATTTCAAATAGCATTTTTAAATTTATAGATAGTTTAGTAATAACAGAATAACAAATTGAAGATTATTTAAAAAATGTCTGTTTCTGCGACTTGTTTGAAATAAATTTATGGATTTTTGACCATATATGTATGTTTATAAAACGAAGTGCTGTAATTATTTCAAGTCGAGTCCGATACCGAGTTTTAGTAACTGCGACGGATAAAAATATTTTTCGCACAAATACGCTATAGATAATTGGATCAACATTTAAAAAATACAAAAATAGATTATCACTCCAAGTGGAGAGCCAAAAATGCGGTCTCGATAATTATGGAAAGGCAGGTACTCGGCTTTGAAATTGTCGCGTAATTCGAATCTCACGATTTTCGTACATTACAATTATGTTCGGCGACGATGGAATTATTATTTTCGCGGCGCGCACGACACGAGCCATGATTCAATCCGCTTTTTGTCATCGTCGCCATTTTAAAGGTGAGAAAATGATAATTATATTAATATAACAAACTTTTATACTTTGTACGTTAATTCTTACATATTTTTTTGTTCATTATGTTCATAAAAATATATTACCTACAATAACATCTAATGAAAATTCTTAAAATGAATGTATTTGTTTTTTTGTTACAGAATTTTCAAATTTCATTATGAAATATACTCTAAAAGATATGGAATTGAGAAATTTGTTCTTAAAACAACAGAATCATTAAATATGCAATTTGAACTTTTAATAGGTATTTACTTCGTAGTGTCGTAAAATAAATTTTTAGCTTATTTAGTAATAAATCTAATTGCTCACAAAAAACATGCAAAAGCAAACAATTTCCGAGCCTAGTTATAATAACTATTCTCGCACTCGTTTCCACCAGTACCAAATCCGGTGGAAGGGCAAAGCGTAAATTCTTCTCCTTCTCCGACATTACGGGTTTTCTTCGACCCTTTTAAGTTTCTAATCAGGTTTTTTAATCGCTCGAAAGCTATAAATACAAATTGGTGGTCAGTGATGGTTTTTTTCCATTTGCTTCAATTGATATGATATTGAAATAATATTGATACTTCCCAATATGATGATAATGTCGTATAATAAATAAAGCTGAGTTTGGATTGTAAATACATAATATATTCATTGAAATGAGATAAATAAATTTGGGCAAGTTTAAACAGAATTTACTCATTTCATATGATTTTTGTCAAAATAAATTACTTTTTATTTTAGTTATTTTAGATTCTGAGTTGAACGAAGAAGCTAGTGGTTTTACAATGATGAAATTTTTCTTGTAAATTCTTTCTCGCGTAGAAATACTTGTCCAAAAGTATCATACAGTGATGTTTTAGGTCAAAAATCATATCCAAGTAGTTTTTCAAATTTCTCTATACTTTTTCCAAAAACGGACAAGCAATTTAGTAAAAACGGCATAACGTTCTCATCCATAATCAACAATACCAGAAAAAATTAAAAAAAAAAAAAATTTCGATCACTTTTGGGATAAACATATCATTTCGGAATTCCCTCGGTTTCTTTATAAGGTTTTATTATTTTTATGTTTTATTATTGAAATTTTAAGTTGAAAATTTAACATGACTTCACTCACTCATATGTCTAACTCATCTGAAAATATTAACACGTTTAAATTGTTCATTAAACTGAGGATACATCATTTTTTTGTCACATCCTATATTCTCGCATTTCATCTGTGATATTGCCGTGTGTGTAGGCATATGGCGCATCGTGACACGTCATGTTTCAAAATTTCGTCGGCTATATAGTATTTATTTATACGAATCTGTGGTCGTAAACAATGATAGGCGTAAACAGTGGATGTTTGGCGCTTCCGCGTGAGTTTACGTTATAAACGCGAGTTCGGAAATCATAAACGTCTAGTGCGGACGACCGAGTGAAGAACACACGGGGCTTGGGTGGGTAGGGGGCTCGTGGATCTTTTCGTTTCAAAAATTAATATAAAATCCCGCTGTGTCGACACTCGTGGAATTTGGATCAACAAGTATAATAATAATAATAATAATTGGTATAATATAAACGTGCGCACGATAATATCGCGTATATATATATATATATACAGTGGATTACAATAATAATTGCGTTCATCGCGCGCGTCCCCGTGTTTATATTAACTCCGTGAACCGATGAATCCTTATAGTCCCACACGCGTCCATCTGCTTCTTGTTCCACGTTCCCTTTTTTAATTTTTTATAAAACGCATACGAGACACACACACACACACACGCATAGGGGTTTTAACAAAAACTATATTTTAACTGTCGTAAGCCTACGTCAATTAACGCGATACAGGCGTACCGATGTGGGGGGGGGTCTGTATAAATTGATGACCTCATGTTTCTAGAATATAATTTTAGCTTTTAATACCGCATACCGTATTATTATTGTTATATCGTGTTTTTACGTATTATTTTCGCAGCGGTTTACACACGATATACGGCACTTGACGTTGATATTTATGTGGGGGGGGGAGAGGGCAAATATTAAACATAATTAAAGTAAATCTCAAAATTGAATTTCACCCTTAGTAAAGTTTTTTTATTTGCAAAATTTTTACCATTTCACTCTTGGAAATCATTTTTACACTCATCAAATAAACTGAAAAAATTAAAATTTAAAATTTAGTCAGAAAGAAACTCACGTAATTCGAAATATTTCTAAAATCCTTATGGTAATTTATTGAATATTATTTCAGCCTGTATTGCAATTTTGTTGGTAATGAGAGGAAATTTTAAGTTTCTACACCACGTTTTAGTTTAAGTATTATGCCTAAATTACCAAAATCACGAAAATCTAGTTTGAAGCACATTTTTCGTTTTTGTTTAAATCAATAAATTTCTTCTGTAACCATTCGAATAATATTTTCTACCAGAAGTATACAATGCACGTACTAATCTAAGAATTTTTTTCGTATAGAAAAAGAGGTTTCAGAAATGAAATAAGACCCGAGGAGCGAAGAATACCCGTGACACAATTATGTCCAGCTTTCTTCTCTATATTTTATTTTACTCATCTTTGCTTTATTCTCATTTATTATATTATACTATACTATATAAGTTTGGATCAAGAAATTATAGTTTCCTAGTCTTTTTTTATCAAATTTTAGGTAGTCCCCCCTCCAAAAAAAAACAAAAATTGAGAAAATTGAAAAATGTCCTCTTTAATGTACCATCTAGACGCTAATTCGATTTTAAAAAGTTTCTTGTCGAGAGTTTTGGACAAATATTTCCGTACGAAAAAAAAAATAAAATAAACAATATTGAAAAAACACTAGTTTTTTCACTTTGCTCAGAATCTAAAAAAAATAAAATTATCGTATATGTAATAGTCTGCTCTATTACGTCCGAGTAATACTCCGTTGTGTCACATAGATTCTAAGAATTGAATGTGTAAATAAAATTAATTTTTTTTTTGAAATCTTCTCTCTAAAATTTTTTATTTTATAACTTAGGTAATTTGTTGAATTGATATGCAGGTATGGTTTTTTTTTTAGTAAATATATTACAGTTGACATAAATAATATATTGATCGAATATGTTATGCTATAAAAACAGTAGTTTACGCAGGATTTTCCAAACGAAAGAGGGCTATTATAGTAAATAATAGATTTCTTTTGTCAATTGATTTAATTTGATTTTTTTATAGAAGGGAAATTAAAATAACCTCATGGCAAAATGTTAAGGAACAATTTTTTCTCCCAAACGAAACTTTGATGAGCCGCAGAATATTATTTATTTCTACGAACCAATCGTTTCCATGTCGTCTATTATTTTTATAACATTAATAATTCCAGAACTTAAATTTAAATTTCAAATTTATATTTATTTCGTAAATAAAATAATTTGATTTAATTTTGTGTATTTTTGCTTCACTTTACGCCCATGAGAAAAGCTATTACGGTAAGCCCCTGAATTTTTTTTTTCTAAAACTGTGGTGTAAAGTTTTCAAATTTGCAAATTTGGGACCTAAAAAAAAAAATTAAACGTTATTGTTGTAACGCTAGAAATAATTTTCAAAAAATAAAAGTTGAATTATTAATAGAACAAAAGTAATTTCATTTGTATGTTAATATCATATCAAGTAAATATGGGAAGAAGTTTGTAATTTGCATAATAGCTGCGTCTAAATTGAATCCAAAGAACTATTGTTTAAGTATAAATAACACGAAATTACAAAAAATACAAAGAAACTGCACAGCGTATGAAGAGTTATGATTTAGAATTCATATAATTCTTATAATAATGTTATTATGATAATTATAATAATTGGAGTAATCATGTAAACGGGTTATTTCCATATTAATTTTCCATGCGACTTGAACTGAACGAATATTGCCTATTCAAAACGCCGTTTGATGTATGATAAAATGTTGCTATTGAATCAATAATAATATTATCATGGTGTTATAGTTGAAATGTATTAAATCGAAATTCTGTATTGACCAATCAGCGAGTGATTTTGTCGCTTTGATAAAAAATTAGGTGTATGAATAATTTATTAGAACTTTCGCTTATAAATTAAGTGACAAACATTAAGTTTCAATTCAATTTTTAAAATCTATTTTGATTCTGCGTTTTCAAACTGTAATCAAATTATTTCCCGGTACGAACTCTAAGAGAATAAGGAATTTAACCTAACCATGTTCCTCCAAAAATCTGATTTCCTTTTCCTCAATCATTCATTTTTCTTCAATCTCATTTTCCTCCAAATAAAGGTCTATTTCGTTTTCTTTTACGTAATCATACTCGTATATGCATTATTAGATATACCATTTTCAAATAAAATAATTCACAAATGCCTAAAGTTGATGTTTTTTAAATTTCTAAATTATTGATTTTCTATAGCATTACTGTTATATTAAAAATGTTAAATATGTAATTGAAAAGAACAAAGACAAAAAATTCATAAAAACAAACCAACGATTGTTTGTAATAATTATTATTAATGATTTATTATTATTATTATTATATACGTATAGTAAATAGTATTTACAGTGCATTTCCAAAATTATTTGTAATTTTTAAGTAATTATTTCAGTTCATTTCATTCGTCGCCAAATGCTAATAACTAATTTATGCGGTTATCGAAGTATAATCTATAAACAGAACCAGAACTGAAACTCGTCTTTTGAACCATTAATTAACGAGTTTTATACTGAACAAAATGCGTTTGTCATCATTAAAACCAATAACTAGGACATTGAACAAACAGAGTTTCGTTTGTATTTGTGTAATATTTGAAATGAGATAATAATGTATTAAAATCTATTTCCAAAGTAACGCGATAACGTCTTAAGAACACGGGCAACAACGGGTTTAAATTGCACGTCGTGCGTGACTCAAAGATTCTGCGCTTAAACCAACACTTTATCGTTGACATACCTAATATTGTAATTGCGCGCACAAATCCGTATTAAATTACTTTACCAAGTACAAAAAAGGCACTGACCAATGACACGTTTTATACTTTAAGTAAACATTATTCGAAAAAACTCTCCAAAGAGAGATTAACGTTTTGAATAATTGACAATGTAATGAGTTTGAAAAGTCGGTGATCTACTTAGAGGTGTGACTGCAGACGACCGACTTTTGCGTGCCGGTTTGTGCGTTGGGAGTGATTGTAATAAAATTTTTCTTCTTTCAAAAAACGCTTGGGGTAAAAGCCCAACATATTTTTCAGTAATCTATTTTGTAGATCGTCAACGATACAAATGTTACGTTTTGATTGTTTTCAAAACTCGATTTTCACTCGCTGTAGACTTTCGGCATTGATTCACCAGTTGACAACTAAGTACTTCGCCCAATTATTCTAAATCATTATAGCAAATGGCAGTTCTTTGTTAGATTCCGAGCGGAGCGACGAAGCTTATGATTTTACAATGATGTTTGTTTAACTTTTTGCACCAGAATTCGGCTTTAAATGGCACTTTAGAGAGATAATTTTTCGAAATTCACATTTTTCAAAGGGTTGACACAGCATTAAATGTGTTAACAAATCTTTATTTTTAACTTTGTTTATTTTTAACGCTGGTAACCACCGTGACGAAAGCTCTGCTCAAAATCGAAAAATAAAAAATAAAATTGCTTTTGATGGCTATTAATAAAGTTATATGATTCAATATAATTTTGTTTTCTTATGGTTAAATTTCTGTTTGTATATACTTTTTATTTTTGGTGGGTGAAAGAAGGCTTTTTATCATGAACTAGTTGCAAACGCTCACCCCGCAAACTTCTAAATGACACTTTTTTTTTTATTATTATTATTAAAACGTCATTTTAAATTTGGCTACGATAATCAAATAATCTTTGCTGACTTGAAACTAAATCAATTATTAAAGAATACAAGTTTAGAATGGCATAAGAATTGTTCAAACCAAAACTATCCAAAAAAAATTGCATTTGGATGGAATTTATTAATTTTATTGATGGGAAATATTACAATGATTTCTCATATTGAATATGTAACAGGTAGGGTTCAAAATACATTCAAAAATTCTTCTTCAAATCTCAAAATCATATTCGATCCTGTACGTTATTTCAAAGGATATGACAGTCTATATAGACTCATCGTTTTCCACTTTGAACTCGGTCGTTTACAACGTATTCACTATAATATTATTATTGTTATTACCATAGTGGGTAATGTCGGAATATAGGTTCACATGGTATTCGCTACAATAATGGAATAATTTTGCCATGTCATATTAACCGACAGTTTTCCCGGATCTAACGTAGCATGTTTTACTTTCGTGTAGCTACTGAAATCATTGTTACAATATTTAACGTGTATATGTCCTATTCATCAAGAGGACACATGAAAACTGCTCCGTAGGTGTAATGAAGTGATTATAATGGGTCAATGACTAAATATAGGTATAATAATAATGAACGGTTATTGGATGGGTTTCGATAATTATAATGTAATTATTATTTTTCATTATGGATTAAACAATAATTGTACGCCTAATGAATGTGATTATACTTATTAACCACATTGAATTTAACAAGTATAATGTATATGCTGCACATAACCCGACTTTATCAGCGTGTAAAATATTTGTTTTGACATGTTACATTCATTATAAAAATGTTTATTTTTTATTTCTATGGTCGCTTTTTCGGATAAAGATACTTGTCCATAAGATTTGAACGGCAATTTTTGGAATCAGCATTTTCCTCCAGATGATACTTTAAAGAGGTCGTTTTTCAAAATTCTCAATAGCTATTCAAAATTTTTGTCAAAAACGCATAAAAACTTTTTTTTCTAATCCAAACTTTATACAAATTTAAATATAGATAGAATATTATATTAAAAATATTTTGGTGAAAGAAAAATTTTGTTATGCGAAAAAAAATGTTAAAACAGTTTTCCCGTTTTCAGTTAATAGTGGAATATTTAACTAGTTGAGTAAAAAATAATTTTTCTTTCTGCAACAATAATAAACTTTATAACTTTGAAGTAAAATTGTCTTGAATAAGCTGGAGCTCCGCTCAAAATTGCTTTATTTAAAGAAATGATTTATCGTTTATTTAGTATTTAATACGCCCATTAAATCCCACCCTAAGAGCGAATGTTAGGTTAGGCACGGTAACTAATATAATGTATTATCGATATATAAAACCTCGAATACTCTTTTCGTTCATTTCGGAGTTGAATTTTGAGAAATTATACTTTTGTAGTGTGCTTATACATAGTAATAAGTACATTCTCTGAAAATTTCAAATGAATCGTTACTTACGGTAGTTTTGGGTGCACGTTGATTCCAGCGTTCGATTATATAGATAGTAGATACTTATAATAATTAGCTACAAAACAAAACGAAAAAGAAACCGATAAAAACGATCTTGTTATTAGATTAGATTAGCCGTTAGCCGAGCATAACTCGAATACACTATAAATATCTATTGAAATATCACTCAGCATCGATTGTAATGGAAAAAAGAAATGAAAAGGAGAAAATAAAAAAAACTGGAATGTACATAATAAAACCGGACAATTATATGAATTATATTACTACTTAGGTACTTGAACATGTACCTGATTGTACTGATTTTATATTCCATACAGCACATAAATTATAACTAGACATAAAATTTGTGTCTCAATTTCGCCATAGATCTCATCCAAAAACACATATCCATAGATATTATTGAAATTGCCATAGACTTCTAATATTTTACAGTGATACTTGAACGCAGTCTGTGCACGGTTGTTTATATTATATTGTAATGTTATTTTGAAGATATATATATATATATATATTAAAAAACAAAAAACAAAAAGCTAAAAACTATGAATAAAAAGAAAAAAAAAAAACCGACAAAATCGATCCAGTAGTTTATGAAATTGACCGTTACCAACAAAATTTGATTACACATTTGATATACAGTGTATATAATAATATTTATTTCGTTTGAATACGTCATTATAATATTAAATATTATACGATTTATAAGTTTATGCTCGTTTATGTTATTAATAAATGTTCTAGCTGTGAAAATGATTATTCATAAACGAGATGCAGTCGATAAATTATCACTTTCAATAGTATTATTATTATTATGATCAATGCAAATTTCACGTTTGAATAACGGTTATAAATCCGAATGTGTTATTTATATTTTTAATTAGATGTTTTATTCTAATTTTATTTAACCAAATTGAATTCGATTTCTACGCGTAACGATTTTTCATCCAATATTCGATCTTCTTCATGCTATATATATACGTGTATTACATACAAGGTTTCTGTTTTAAGAGGCCATAGTATACGGTGAAATGATTTCGAGGGCGTACGTTTGTAATTCAAGCAAAACGTAAAACATAATGATTTCCAGTCGATAAACATGATAATAATATTATGGCGAATATTTAACACCAAACCGATGATATCAATATTTACAAACAATATGAACAAAACCAATATTTCTACGCAAAAATTACCTAACACCAGAACGTTCTCATTATTATGTAAACGTGTAAAAATGGGAATTTTCCTTTTGTTTTCTCCGTCGTCGTTAATGTATAAAAATATTTTAAATTTATTTTTACACATGCATGGTAAGTATATAAACCAGAGACGGAAAACGTATTTGAAAAACGTTACAAAATTAAAAAAAATTTGAAAACAGAATAAAAAAATCAAACGAAAACGAATAAAAATAATATTATAAGTGAAAAAATATAAAAATTAAATCAAAAACGAAAACAGAATTGAAAAGTTTTGTTTTTTAATATTAAATTTAAATTTTCTCAATCCGTATTACTAATAAACTATCATAGGGAAAGCAATTTATTCAGGTATAAAAAAAATGTACTATTAAATTGTATTAATAATTGGGTATTCGTTTAATAATATATTAAATGTAGGTTAATATATTATGGTAGAATCATGGCGAAGTACCTAAATGTATTTAATTTAAAATATAGAAGCAGAAGACATATAATACACCTTAGAATAATATGTTTTTTACTTAAAGGTAATTTGAATGGATTAAAATGCTAAAACAAATTTTTTAAAAAAAATTATCACAAACGATTCATAAATATGTTGTATAACAAAAACTAAAAATTAAAAACGTTTTCTGTCATTGATTTATTTAATTAAACATCAGCCCTGCCGTACGTTAATAATTAATGGTACGACTAATTTTGTTTGATCTCCGTATCCAGGCAATTATTTGCATACCGAGAAACTTTATTTACTTTAGGCATTACGACAAATTACAATATTGTCAAATCAAGAAAACCAGCACAGCAACGGTAAACAATCATTATTGTTGTGTACGGGCATTGTCGTCGTAAGCCGAACCAAATATTATTTCAGTCGTAAACTAAAATAAGTTATTCTAACAACGCGCAACGGCTTCATTATCGTGTATAGGTAAGTTATTAATTCTATAACTGCGATGGAAAATTTAAGATAAAATTGTTGTTGAAATTAACAATTACCACGAAACAACTTTTAATTAGACGTCGATTTTATTATTTCATTAAATATTTGTCAAATAGGTAATATGACAGGGAAATTAAATTAAATGACATCATTGATAAATAAGCAGACTTTAAATTTTGGGACTAAACAAATTACGAATTAAAAGATAAATTAACTTATTGAATAAACTTTTTTAGTGAAAGCTAAAACAAAAATATGTCAATCTTACGAAAATTTGATACACCGTTCGTTTACGGATTATAAAACTTTGAAATTTTTTTATGGGACCCGTTCTGGGTGAAGTACATGAAAATAATATTTATTAACTTTTGATATGAGTAAGATGTGTGTTTGATGAAATTATTATGGAATCATAACATTTTTTCAAATTTACTCGTCAATTTGTATTTATAATGTACTTAAAATTTTTCATTTAATAAACTTCAACATAAATAATAGACGAAATATGTGAATCTAATGTTATTACAATGATGATTATTTTATTTTTAATTTTTTTCTGTTAAAATTTTTTCGTATAGAAATACTTGTCCAAAAGTCTCGACCAGCAACTTTTTGAAACCAAATTAGCCTCTAGATAGTACCTAAAAGAGGCCATTTTTTGATATTTTCAAAGTTTGGATATAACTACTTAGAATTTGACAAAAAAGACTTGAAAACTATCATTTTTAATATAATTTTTATGAAAGTTTAATCATAGATAGACAATAATATAAGCAGTATTTTGGCGCAAGAAAATTTTGAAAAAGTGAAACAAAAATTTGGAAGTTTTTTCTAGCAATTTTTTTTTCTCACTACATTTTCCTCCCTTTCATTTATTCATTAGGTAAAAAAAAGTTAAGTAAAGTAAAGTAAAAAAAGATTTAAAGCAGTTTTGTCAAATTTTGGATAGCATTTTTTCCCGAAATTTCGAATAAAAACTGTCGAGATGTTCTAAAAAAGGACCTAGCTTAAGTTTCAACGCGTAGAGTCGAATGGCATTTCAAAACGATATCAAAACTCGTGGAAAAGTATTTCCGCGCGACATACGTGCGCACACAAACTTTTTACACAACGCACTGTATGTCGGTGTTACGCGCAAGTTTTTATCGAACTATACAAAAACGACGGCGATTGGAACGTACTAATATCGCAAACTTACCTATTTTATTATTATTTGTATTGTATAACTCTGTCTGTACGAATGTATAGAGTTACCGCGTGCGGGGTCTTGTTAACGAGGAAAATGCTTAACGCGCGCGCGTTCGTTTCGTCGTCGTCGCCACATAATATTGCTATTATTCTGATGGTCGTCGACGACGAGACGAGTATAATGTTTCACGAGGGCTTCAATAATACAGCACAACGGTGGTTGTGTAACTCCGATATAATATATCATGTGAGAACTTTCAGCAGCAACAACAACAACAACAGCAGCAGCAGTACACTATAGCCGCAAGTACTGCGGTCGTGTGCAGTTACTTTTGTTTCAACCACCAGCAGTCCGGTTTTTTTTTTTTTTTATTTGTCGATTTTCGTGTGTAAAAACAACACACACACACACACACCGAAAAGATAATGGCCGTCGACTCTGCTGCCGGCCTAACGGTGCCGTTTGCGATTCTGTGCATTGTCGATCTGTTCGGTATATTTCCCATAATCGTGTTGCCGGGGCCTATAATAAAATGCGGTAAGTGATATATAATAATAATAATAATAATAATTATGCGGTGTGTGTGTGTTTATGATATAATTTGACGTCGGTGTGTGTGCGCACAGGATGGCTGGGAATACCGCTGGCCGTCGGCGTGTTTGCGGTTCAAGTGTACACGGCCGTTTTGTTGGGCAAGTGTTGGCTAATAGCCGAAGAGATCGAACCGAGTATCGTGAAGAAAAATCGGTAATGTCCGTTCGAGAAATGGAATTAAATCCTTATTATTATTATTATTGTTGTTATCATCACACGTACCTTAGATATATTGGTCACAACACTACAACCGATGTCGGCGGAAAAAGTTCGACCCGAAATTATGTAAATTCAATTGAATCTGACAATAAGATTAGGTGGTCACACTATATCAGTAAAATACGGCCGACAACGAGTGAAAACAGTATTAGATTCTTTTAAAAAATTTTTTTTCCGTGCACAACTTTTCGTATGGAAATACTTGTCCAAAAGTTTCGATCAGTAACTTTTTGAAACCGGATTTGCCTCTAAATGGTATTTTAGAGAGGTCATTTTTTGAATTTCTCAATTCTTCAATTTTTATTTTTGAAAAAACTACCCAAAATTTGACAAAAACGACTCGGAAACCATAATTTTTTGATCCGAACTATATGAAAATTTAAACATAGATAGAAAATAATATAAGAAAGATTTTGGAGCAAGAAAATTTTGAAAACGTGAAAAAAAAATTTTGGACATTTTTCTATCATTTTTTTTCTTATTTATTTTTTATATTAAAAAACTTCCTTCGTTCAGAATCGTTTTATTGAAGAAATTATTTATCGTTTCTTTAAAATTAAATACACCCGTCAAGAGAATCCCATCCGTCGTGCGAAGTATGTCCGGCTTTTTTAATATTTTGTTTTTATCGGCCGCGGCACTGAAACTATCAAAAACCAGTACGAAGAAAATAATAATAATATGTCGTCATTAGTTTTCGCGTTTCATTTCTGTCATCATTTCATTAATTCAACAATTAATTTAGTTAATAAAACGTAGTGTGTTGTAATAGAATTGTTAGTCGATCGCGGCGAAAAACTCATTAGTTTTGAAATAAGAACCAATACGGGAACGGTTCTAAAAAAAAAGTACATACTTTAGAGAACAAGACTTGTTTCTAAAATAATAAAGTAGTTTAATTACGTCCATTTCAAATAACTTCTGAACGACTTATGGCGCATATCACAACTATTTCGGTGCGTATTTGGCTGATGCCGGTTGTAGTGTGACCAATACCTTAGGGTGACCATATTATTATATGTCCCGTTAAAAAATAGGATTGTCCCTTTTTTTTGAGTACCGTTTATCCTTGTCCCGAAAAAACTTCGAACAGCACGCTTTTTGTCCCGTTTTCTGCAAAATATGGTATTGTCCATATTATTATTGTAATATGCGTGTACGAGAAATTATTATTTCACACGGTAAAAGGAAAAATTATAATTACACAGCTCTACAATCTATTATCGAAATTCGATTTTTAGATTCTTAAACAGAATTTAAAAATAAAACGGGTTCGAATCGACGAATATTAAAGATAAAACTTTGGAAGTGTTTCGTTTTATGCAACGGAAGTTTTTACCAGACGTCAATTATTTCACAAAATTATTTTGGAAAACAATAATTATAATTGGCACATAATTTAGAGACTCTGCAGATAGGAGAGGAACAAAAAATGATTTTAATTGAATAATTTTCATGGGGTAAATCCAGGAGACAATGCAGCAATAAAGTGCATATTATGTAAGTGTAGAAGGAAAAAATTAACTTAATGTTCTTACAGTCATAGTAATGATAATTAAAAAAAAATATATTAACGTGATGATATTCTATGATTTTCATCACAATCTACGATTTAAAAATTAAAAAGTATGACAAAATAGATCGAAATGCAGAATATTATTATTACATAATCAGCAATTTTATTCACATCAACGAAAAAAATGAAAGATAGTGACAAATAAAAAGTGTCAAAATTATTTGTCCCGTTTTTTATACTTATAAATATGGTCACCCTTAATGGCTTGTCTAATAAACTAATCGCGTACACCACCTGTTCAAAGATATCCGTACGCCGCTCTGGCCGAGCTTCTTTTCGGCCCCAAAGTCAAGAAAATCGTCACCACCATGTTGGACGCCACCATTTTCGGCGCGTGTATCCCGAATCTTCTGATCGGTAAGGTCTGCCACCGAGTACAGCAATAATAAATAACTGTGATTTATCAATTTCAAAGCGGCTTACAACGTTCACATACTCGGATTGAAACTTTCCGACGACCGGTTCTACGTGTCGCCGTGTGTGTTGCTCTTAATTATCGGAATAATATTGTGTCCGCCACTGTGGCTAGGCAGTCCGAAGGATATGAAGTACGTAGTGCCAAAAAGCAATGAATTTTTTATTTTCGAATTTAAATTGTTCGTTTATACATTATTGTTCATGTATTAATATTATTAATCGACGCTGGAATCAACTGCCGAAACTAGCTTACCGATTCATTTGACATTTTCAGGAAATTTAATGTACTTATAACTGTTTGTAGGTGCTCTAAAAAAAATTTCATTTTAAATTTAACTTCTAAATGGATGACGTGGGGCTATAAAATTTGATATATGGATAGTGTATATTTGAAAATAATACTCTAAATATTTTATATTTGGTTGCTATAATGTTTGTAAAAGATTTTATAGCAACTAATTAAATTATTATTACTGCACAAATGATGGTAATCATGGCAATATAAACATATAAAAGAGTTATACATAAATTGCTTTAAAAAAAATTAATTACATAAAATGCATTACATTGTATTTTTTGTTTATTTTGTATGACGTCTTTTGTCTGTGTGCCCACTGTCCAGTAATAAATTGCGATCGTGATTCCAGATAATTATCAATAAAAGTTCCAAAATATGTTTATGCATAAAGGCCTAAGATTATAATTTAAGGGCTACTGGTCCTACTCCTACCATATTCCATTTTTGTCCATCATGTTGACCGACATATTTTGTTATGATTCACTATATTTTTGTATAAGTGCAGGACTTTAACTTTTGGGGAGAGGGGGGCTTAAAATTTTTCTGGGGGTACTTAAGACCTCCTAAGTGCCTCCTCATATCCGCCCATATTCTGAGTGAATCTAGGAATGTATTAATTTTGTGTAACATATCATGGGAGTTCTAAGTGATTGGATTTTTCACGCAATAAGATCAGTAAACATACTTCTAATCGTCTTATTTTAAATTTGAAAAACAATTTTAATTTGTTAGCTTCTTATGTATTTGCTGTAGAAAAAAAACACCAAAAACTCTCAAAAAATATATTGGTGTCAGCTCATTACTGAAGTATTTTTGTCCGTTTCCAGTTGTGTTCACCAATGTTATCGTTATTATGGCGTACGGAGTGTAGTAAAATTCCTCGGTGGTCTGGGTGCTTTTGAAAATTTTCGCCACCCCATTATTCTGCCCAACTTACGCCACCACTGCATAAACACATAATATATAGACAGCTATTATTATATGAGTATTTATTTATTTATTTATTTTTTCATATTTAGATGGCTCGCTTTCAGCTCGGTATTTTCCGTGGGATTGGTGTGCGCGTTGACGTGGATATCGATGTTCGACACGCAGCGCGAGGTGTACGCGCCCGTTCCCGAACCGTCGTGGGGCAGCATCGCTCTCGCCTACGGGATATTGGCTTTTCAGGTTAGGCAAAAAAAAAAAAAAAAAAAAATCCCCAATTAGCGCGTCGCACAGGCACGCCAATAGAAATTATTATGTCTCGAAACCTCGCGCAGGAAAATGTGTGTAATTCGTACGCGTATTGCAGTTTGACGTCCATCCGCTGGTTCTCACCGTACAAATGGACATGGTCGACAAACGGAAACTGCCCCTGGTGATTGTCAGCGCGTTTTTGAGTAAGCTAATAACGTCTTACAGGTTTCTCTCCGTTGGAATCCAATGTGCATATTATTGTAATACTGAGTGACGCCAGCACATACGTGTCGGAAATGTAAAAAAAAAAAAAAAAATTGTACGTATCAGTAATTGTTACGGGGTTTCGGGACTAATAGACGCTAATGGGCGCTAAAGGTGTTCTTTTTAATTGGTACGTGTATTTAAAAAAAAAAAAAGTTTTCTATTTTTGTTGCACGTTTTAAAAACGACTGAACCGTATTCAGTGTCCAGTA
This sequence comes from Stegophylla sp. TES_Ste_2020, assembly GCA_025469315.1. Lineage (NCBI taxonomy): Eukaryota > Metazoa > Arthropoda > Insecta > Hemiptera > Aphididae > Stegophylla > Stegophylla sp. TES_Ste_2020. The sequence continues at coordinate 19,923 of JAIPRM010000568.1, forward strand.
ATATATCGTTCAATTTATAAAAAGTCAACTATATCGTGTATATATGTTTCATTTAAAAATAATGATTTATTGTTTTATTCTACCGTTATTCATACATGCTGCGTTACGAATATTTCTTAATTTACATCTCCTATACAGGGTGTTCCTGTTCGATTTGAAAAAGACAATAACTTTTGTTCTATTTATTATTTTCGAAAATTATTACTACAGCATCGGGGCTACAACGTATATATACTCGTATTTTTTTTAAGACCCAATTTTTCAAATCTGATCCGTTAATTTTCTACAAATTTTTAAGTTGGCGAATAATTTAACAATATTGTTAAGTAAGTCATAATATCATCAATTGACGTCATAACATTACAATTATTATAACGCGATTGACAAAATTATTAAATTATTCACAAACTTAAAAAAATTGTAGAAAATAATTTTTGTTAGAGATTTAAGCATTAATACTTTTTTAAAGATCAGGTTTACAAAATGACCATTTTGAATTTTTTCTAAAACTATAATACATAATTTCAAATTTGAAAAAACCTAAAAAATAAAATAAATGTATACGTTATTGCTGCAGCGCAATGATGTAGAAATAATTTCAATCAAAAATAAAAGTTAAAAATGATTAATGAAACAAAAGTTAACGCATTTGTATACCCTGTATAATCACCATCAATTTTTGTTTGACTATCATAAATGATAAATAAAATCGACGCGATTAACGTATTGCCTACGGGTAGTAAATGTAAAGTATTTTTTTTTACTTTAAGTCCACAACTAAATAGTAACATAACAACGAAATCATTAATTACGTATCCAAGATATTTATGATAATTATAAATATGTTTTCCGAATACGAATTTAAATAGGATATTATACAAATTATGTACTATTAAAAAGTAGACTGTAAAAATATCAGACACGTAGAAAAAAAAAAAAAACAACATCAAGAATATTATTTTGGTCGACTATAGACACTCACGTAAAAATATATTATCCGATAGACATTTTGGGGTCACCCATATTAAGTAGACTTTTTACACCACTCGGTATATCGTTTTTATAAATTCGTAATCACAAAACCAAAATTCGTAACCTATCTTCTATAACCGCAAAAATTCGATTATTTTTATTTCGCGTGTCAATGTCAATCTCTGTACCCTCGGGTTATGGTATTTATGAATAATTCGCACAAATTGTGAAGCAACGGCTTTTTCGAATCGATAGCTCAAACATTGATTAACGCGAGTAATATCGACAGTGGGTCGTACGAATATTTTGGTTTTGTGGTTACGAATTTTCGTGAACATAACAATTACTGATCCGATTTTTTTTTTTTGAAATATTTTCCATTCACACGCAAGGTGTCCGTTACAATTGTTGTGCGATTACCATATATTATTTTATGTTATATTATGTAGTAACGTGTTGTCTGTTCCTGATCACCGTTGTCATCGGTTACGTGAGATTCGGGTCGTACTCTAGCTCCAATCTGCTGGACGAGTTGTCCGACAGCCGTTACCTGAACGCCGACATATCTCTGGTCACACTTCAGATATGCCTGTCGACGGCGGTCAGCACGACCGCGTTGTTTCAACACATGGAACATTACCTCGGAATACCCAGAGGTAACGGCCTGTGGGTGGGGGGGGGGAGGGCTTGAGATTGGTGACGTTTTTTGATAGTTCGAATTTCGCGTTTTAAAAACCGTTCATATCGGTTACTTATCGGTTTTGATCTATGATTAAATTGAACCCAATGCGACTTTCTACGATTTTTGATAATTAAACAGGTTTTTAAAAGTTAATTTTCGGTTATGTATACCATTTTTTTCGAACATTCCGTTATAATAGCGATTATTTGTCGTCGACTAAGAGATTTGGGGAGACTGCGAAAAGCTTATGTATACATTTTAGTCTCTGTTTTTTGTCATTTTTAAGACATTTCGTATTTACTGCACACCTCGATAATATATATACTTTGAAGTTAATAAATCAGGCGTCTAGCGTTTTACAATGTTATAAAATTGATATATTTTTATTATAATATTGTTTTATTTTTATTTTTGTAAGTTCGATAAAAATGTGCACTCACATAAAATCTTTGGTTCTAAAAAAAGGTTATACCGACCTTTTTTGTATGTAAAAATTTAAGAATTCATACTGCACATTAAACTGAGGACTGATACACATTAGACGTTATTGGACAACTTTCAAAAGTCTTTGAAACTATTTTTGCTACAATTAATTTATACATTTTGCACTTCTAAGTTCGCACTGGTGGTGTACGTGCATCTGCCATCAATGTCCCAGAAGTTTAGTAGAATAATTTAGGACGAAAAGAAAGGTGCCAAAAAACGTGTGCACTACTGGTGTGAATTAAGTAGTGCAGAATTTTAAATTTGAATATTATGCGGAAATTATGTCCAAATCGTCTTGACAACAACCTACTCACGACATCGTTAGTTGTATTAGAACATTGTCGTTATACCCACTGCATATTTTCAGAAAAATAACAGTCCTCTTAACGATTGGATTATAAGCCAGTATATACAGTTATCAGGTGAAATCGCCCACACGTAGACTTACATATTTAGATGAGACATCGAATACATTGACCTACAATGCAAACGGTAAAGATTTCTTTTGAATAAAAATGATATGCTTTTTTTGTCCCTTATCTCATTAATATCTATGGGCGATGCCTTGTCAGCATTAGGTCACGCCGCAACCTAACTGGCTTGACCCGTAGTTTCGCCTATGTTTGAGTGTGTGTCAAACCACACGCTTTAAAAATAAAATATGCAGAAAAATTCAATAGTCACTAAAATGCTAAAATTATAACTACGTACCGTCATTTGACAATTAACAATTACGATTTAAATTACGCACTTAAAGATATTTACATTAATATTCAATTATGAATAATGTTTAGAAAATATTCAAATACTTGATACAGTATGATCCTCAACTGTAATCCCATTTTATACTTTGTAATTTATATTGATATAAATTACAAAGGAGCAATTTCATTGAACTTCAAATCTGTTATAAGAGAATTGATTATTCATATAAAACTTTAAAAGAATAAAAAATGTAATTTAATATTTTCTTCCATAATATATAAAACAAATACATTTTTTTATTCATTATATAAATTTATATGTAATGTTATTACTTTTTTCTTGGTACCATATAGGAGTGAATTACAATTCGAAAATTTGCTGATCGAAACTTTTGAACAAGTATATTTCTATACGAAAAAGTGTGAAAAAATAAACGTCGTTGTAGAAACACTAGCTTCTTCGCTCCACTTAAAATCTAAAATTATTGAGTTTATTAGTAACGAAAATATAAATTTTGTTTTTCTTTCTAAAAATTGTATACAGGTAAAATGGAAAAGAATAAAAATTAGACGTGGAAAAAAACGTTAGAAATAATGTTTTAAAAACGTTTTTGTCAAAATTTGTGTAATTTTTCTCAATTTTCGAAAAAAATATTGTGAATATCGAAAAATAATCTCTCTGAAATGGCATAATATACGTATTATAAAGACGGATTCCAAAAGTTTTGCTCATCATAATCAATCATTGTAAAAACACATATTGTTTCTTCTCGGAGTCTAAAAATTGTTAAAAAAAAAAAAAAAAAAAAAAAAAAAAAAAAAAAAAAAATTTGCGGTTTTTGCCGAACGACGTATAAAACGTTATTGTTTATTAATAATCTAAACACTATTGGTTTGCGTCCGTCCGTCCGTTTGCAGAGTTCAATTGGAAACGATGCGTGCTGAGATCGTCGGCGGTGATGTTGGCGGTGGTGCTGGGCGAGGCGGTGCCCAGATTCGACCTGTTGATGGGGCTGATCGGCGCGCTGTTGACCGGGCCGCTGATGTTCCTGTTGCCGCCGCTGTTCTACGTCAAGATCCGACGGCTGCGCCGGCTGAGAACGAGAACGGCCGCGGACGGCGTGTGCTACCGCACGTTTCCCGGCGCCAAACCGTCTCCGGCCGGGCTCGGTTACTGGCACCTGGCGTTGCTGGCGGCCGTCGTGCTGTCCGGCACGCTGGCCACCGTCCTGTCCACCGCGTCCACCGTGCGCGACACGATCGCCTACGCCAGGTTCACGCCCTCGTGCGCGATGCAGTTCTTCCAGGCCGACTGAGGGCCGTCGCGCGTCGTCTCCGTCTCATTATATACCGAAACTCGAAAAATTCGCGTTTAACAAAATTTATTATATTGTCCGATTGATTTCCCGTCTTTGGACGTTTTAATGTCGGAATAAATTTACCTGTTTTGAAAAAAATTTCTCGACTCGTTAACGTGTCACACATTCTCCGCCCTATCAGTTCTTCCCCCCCTCTCCCCCGACTACCGTTGTCTTAGTGCAATATAAATATTATATTTCTTATGAATTCTATCGGCTCTTCTCTATTTCGAACGACTCCAGTGGCCCTTTGCTTCTTAGGATATAATAGGAGTAACTCTAGGGAGGGGGGTGGGGGGCTTGGAAGGGCTTGAGTTCCCCAAAAAACTTCAAAGCCCCTTAAAGATTAAAATGGTGTTTTATTAATTAACAATTAAAAGATTTCATTAATTCGTTACAATATATAAGAATAAAATACAGTTATTAATAACCAATAGATATCATAATGTAATATTGTTTATAAAGTGTGTCCCTGAAATCAGTCGTCCTCTTAGTTCTCGAGTACTCAATAGAATGGTTCAACTACGATACTTTTTAATTTTTTTTTTTCCAAACTCCTAAACACGGATTTTACCCAATTTAACCCTTCAAATATTTTTTTTAAATTAGAAAATAAATAATCTAATAATTATTTTTAAGCATAATTCTCATTTGAATCGTTATGTGACATGTATTTTTGATTTTGTCACTCGGTGTAAGTAGAGAAAAAGTGATGTGATATATCGATTTGTATGAGCATTTTACAAGGATGACAGTAGTAGAACTTTCTCGTTAACATTTCACATGTACCTGATTAATTAATACCACATATATCAAGTTGTAAAATACTAATATTTTACCTATTTAAAATGAAAAGTATATAAACAAAATGTAATCACTTCTAAACGTGAAGATCACCGCCAATTGGTCAAAAATCTATAATCGTTGAAAAATTTGAGAATAACATTTGCTTTCTATTTTTTAAGTTAACCGTACTTACCTGACGTCCTTCCTATTTCTTTTTATTATTATTATTATTTTCATTATACGTTATACTTGTGTATTAACTTATAATAAATATCTTTTAATTATGACTAAGGTCTTTTAACTATTTCTATGCCTAGGTTATATTCATTTATTGTTCAGTGACGAAGCGTCATTAGGCTCATACGAGACAGTGTGATACACTGTCTGTATTGAATTTTGAAAAATTAATGGTGAAATGTATTTTTTTTATTGTTATAAACCCGACTTAATGAATATCGGTTACCAACCCACGTGTTTCGTTTTTGCACGTGGTTACATGCTGCGGTGGGTGCGTGGGTTTGTGAATACGAACGAGACACGTCTTGATCTCGGTGAAGCCTATAATTAATTTTAAATATAGTCATTCCGTTAACTTAAAGTGACTGCAGCGTCTTGTGTTTTGTATTACTATATTTGAACACTGAGATTTAATGTTATTAATAATGTACATGAAGGTATTTAAGTTATTACGTCTAAATCTAGTATGTCTATTACTTATTCGCGGTTAGTCCTCATTTTCAGGACATAAAATGCTGTAGGATTTTCAATTTAAATATTATTATAGCCAGCCTTTTTATCATTTTTTTTTTCACGATGTGAAAAAAACGATTGACCTATTATAAAACTTAATGTGATCATTACTCTTAACCCGTGTTTTTGTGTCCGTTTCTTAGGAGATTTTAATTTTTAAGCGAGTCATGAGCATTTTTGAATATTTTTTTACACATACTCATGACTCGCTCGAAAAATGAAATTGAAATATTATCACAAAAAAACACCTGTAACGTACAAAAACCGCCTATTATGTTTCTACCTACCTTTAGCGTCGAATAGTAGGTCGAATGAAATTCGGTTTTAATGGAAGAAAATTTGCCATGTTGTACGTCGGCGGCGAGACGAAGACAACACGTGCGGGAACGGTGCAGCGGCAAAGAAGGGTCTCAGCGATTTCATTTTGGATCAGAGTGAAAATTTGACACGGGCGATTTGCATACACAGCACAATGCGAACGGCGATGTGATATTATCACGGTCTCGTCTAATATAACTCGTGTTCGGCAACACGGTCGAATTATTTTTAAATGGTTTTTTTGTTTGTTTTGTTTCTTAATTATAAATGTTATGTAAGTTGACTGTGTTAAAACACGTAAATGGCGAAAAAAAAAAAGAAATGGAAAAAAAGCAATTAGTATCTTAACGCTCTACTGAGACGCACGAGATTTAAGTCTAGTTTTTGGTTACTGGTGCACACTCGCACGCGACGAGAGCGCATTGTGTTTTATTCCGCGCCGAGAAACGAATTAATGTCGTTCGGACGACGAAGCGCATATTATTGTGTATTTAAGTCGTTCCATTGTCGGCGGCGGCGGCGGCGACCTAATGACGGTATAATCATATTTAGTTTATTTTTTAATAAACACACGAACTACGACGGACGCACTAACGCGCGTGCGAGTAAATAGGTTTGGGCGAGTATTATAGTTTCGTCCCTATACGAGAGGTATATACTCGTAACCCGTTTCGAGTTTATGGTACTATCAAAACGTACGAGTACATTAAAATATTGATCTTAATCATTATTATAAATATTTTTAAATCCGAGTGCGTTAAATCGTTCGAATCAATATTGCATGCGATTCAGAGGCGGATTTCCCATTGGGCACATGTAGGCAGCTGTTTAGGGCTGCAACATTGTGAGAGGCTGCCAATTCTATAGTGTTTTATTAAAAGCATCAATCGTGTGGAAAAATAAAATTGGAAAATTAATTAATTCATATTAACGAAAAATAATTGCACGATAATAATGTATGTATTTTTTTGTATTTTTTGCTATAGTATATCGTACAAATGGTATACCTATATCTATTTTGGTTCATTATAATTTAGGAGGTGGCAAATTTTTGGTGCCTATAGCAAAATCTAAAAAAAAAACAAATTCACGATTATAACTAAAATTTTACAAAAAAAAAAAAATTCTAATATGTTTGTGTCTTTCAAAAAGGTAAATAAAGAAAACATCGACTGCAACATTCCTGTAGGTAAGTGTTTCCCAACCTGGGGGGCCCACCCCCTTGGGAGGCGTACACACATTGCTGGGGAGGCGCAAACAGTTATCATGAAGTAAAATTTTTATTCATTAAATTTGCATTTAATGTAGAGAAAAAATGAAAAATGTATAACGACCGTTATTGGAAGTCGATAACAGAAGAAGATTACAATATTAGTGTATAGCCACTAAACATAATTTTTTATTATTATTTTATATTAACTTAATGCTATAATTATTCTTATAAATTTGATTAATTGATAATATCATTATATTATTTACTGTTATTTATTCTTTATAATTATTATCGTCAATAAAAAAGTTGTCATCCAAAATATTGCGTTGTATATTTGTAAATTATACGAAAAAGGTAATACATTTTTTTTTCATATGTGGGAGGGAAGGGGGGCGCGAGATTTTTGAAAATCTACAAAAGGGGGCGTAGAATAGAAAAGGTTGCGAACCACTGCTGTAGGAAGAACGCGATTTCCTCAACACTTGTGTTCATATTATGTCTCGTATATTTTATTCTGGGACGCAGAGCAGATTACAGACGGCTCTATTTTATTTGTCGTATTTTATGATGTGGCTATGTATATTTTGTACGTTCTGTTTATGGGAAAACGTAAACATAGGTTTTATTTTAACGAGACATGATGAAGGTGTGTGTACAACGCGCGTATGTATATGAGTCAAGGGCGCACAACACAATAGCAGTAGTAAGTATACGCAGACGAGACGACGTTCCCAGAGCGTTGGCCTCTATTTGCACACACACACGCATAATACCTACGCATTAGCATATAATAATAATAATAATAATAATAATAATAAGCACGTGGTCGCTTCCGCATACACAATAGCCCAGTTCTAATCGATTTTTTTCCCCCGGTGTTCGCGATTTCACGAATAGCTCTCGAGCTCAGTTTTTTTTTTCATTCTCCAAACCGACACTGTTTTCCAGCCGCACGCGGGGGCACCAAGTTTGTGTACGCAACAAGTCAATCGGTTTTATATCAATCATATATATATATATTTGTAAATAAATACAATAATTAATTATGTACTCGGGAGACTACGCGCGCGTGCGATTAATTTCTATTCCCGGATCGCGATGATCCATACGACCTGAGAAATAATAACAATGAAAATTTTTTAAAAATTGTAATTTTAGTCCGCGATCGCACGCGAAATAATTTACATGCGCGCGGGGATATTTGCGCGAGACCGGCGCCTTGTCGTGTACAGAGTAGACACGTCGTCCTAACTGACCTTAAACTCGAATGACCAACTTATTCGGTCTCCGTGAACGCGCGCGCGTGTGCCCCACCAGAGACCGGTTCGACATTCCATCTCGGCGCGCGCTGCGTTTCCTCGCGCTAGGCGGCAACGAAGAGTGTGAGAGAGAGACAGTGACTTATCATCCATCAGCTGCTGCTATATATGCTATTATTCTGCTAGTAGCTCCCCGTCGGTCCTCATGTCGTTGACGGTTAAAAGTCGCGGCGTTTAAAAAAAAAATCTAATAATTTTTTTCGACCCGTTGTCGCGATGAGCTCTGCGCGATTTTAAGGTGAAAATGACCGGTGCTGTGCCGACAACAACACTGTTTTGACATGCATAAGGTTTGGATCTTTGGGTTGCTCGTGACAGCGGTAAGTACGAAATTGCGTTTGTTATTATTATTATTATTATTATTATTATTTTTTTAATCGCATAGAATTTAAATAATACTCTATCTGATAATAAATCAGAAAAAATTGTGATTTCTAGTAACGATTTTAGTTTAATATATTAAACTCTTAGATACTTATAAAACTCGAGATATTTTCTGGTTGATCATAATTATGTAACTAATATTGGCGGGTATTTTTAAAACGGTTTTAAACTATTAACGTTCGAATACTGACAATTGATAAAACATGATTTTTATCATCACAAATGATTTTATAGTAGTTCAGTACCTTTCGATCTGAAACTGTTCTATTTTGTATTCGAATTAACAAGCAGTTATATGAAAAACTTAAATATCCCCCAAAAAAGACTGTTAAAATATAATTCTAAATGCGTTTTACTTATTGAATAGTGGCCAACAGTATTTAATATTTACATTAAACATTTTGAAATGAAAAACATTTGAATTACTTTAATATCACGCTTATTATAAAATATAAAAACATAATTTAATTACTAATTATTGATTATAAGAAACTAAACATAACTATATTATGATAATAATTCATTGTTAACACTGTAGTAAATTGTATAAAATACGATTAAAGATTAATATACGTTCTAGTAAAACAGAAGTTATTTTAATTTCGAAAATATAATTGTTATTTTAAATTCTGCATCAAAAATTATATGTATATATATATATATATAATTTACATATAAATTATACATATTATATAATCATAAATTATTCATTTTTATTAAAAATGCAAATGTCTTAAAGGATAAATCGCTTATATCGATGGGATTAAACGAGATTAACTAATTCGTATTTGCGTTTGCATTTTATTTTTCGGTCCATTGGTCATGCTTCTCGTGAAAGTGAAATAAATACTACTTTTTTCTCCGATATTCCATGGATAGAAAATAAAACGAAAACGAAAAAAAGAATCATCTGTTTTAGCAGACAGTGAAAACTGCCGATGACACTTTAATATATTATAAACTGCTGACTGATATACTGTTTATCGACACGTGTCTGACTCTCGGCTAGTTTTCATCGTTCAACGAAAATATTTATAGTCACGTTAAATCAGACGTTGTAAACGTTATACTATACCGAATACGGGTAGATATTGGACACTGAATTAAGAATTTAGAATTTTAATTATACAAAATAATTTATGTTTTTTCGTTCGTTCTATATTAATTTTAGGCCATATACTCATTATATGGACATCAGGACATCAGTTTTCTTTTTTTTTATCTATTTTTAGTTTTCGTCACCGTGAACGTGTATATATCTTTATATTTTTTTAATGTTGGACCAGTTTAATGAATTGCCTTTCTTTGAAAAGTATTAAGGTTAGTGTGGATTAATTAAAACGAGATGATCAAATATAAAAACTCGCTTCGACGGTACATAAACCGAAAAAAAAAACAGAATAAGTATATTAATAAATTATGTGTCTCGCAGTATGTAGAAAGTGGTATGAATTAACGAGTAATTCTGAGAACAAGAGTCTTGTCAAATTATTAATTTGAACTGTGTACAGTCATTGAGACAAATCGAAAAAGTCGTTCTACAAACTTAATTTACCTTAATCTCTGTGTCAGTGATATAATTATTGTTATTTTTTTTTAATTTCTCTATGAAGAATATATACATATATGCATACATTCAAATTTTATCAGAAATCATTTTTCTTTGTAAAATATGAGACTGTATATAATGAATATTTTATCACGAAGAGAATAATATCACAGATATGTCTATTCTAATATTTGAAACTTTAATTTTTATTTCCATAATCATTTAAACAAGTTAGTTCAGTATGAATAATTAAATGAATTACATTAATTTTTTGTAAAAATATGTTCTTAGAGTCTATTATTAGATTATAATATATAGCAATGGATAAATATAAATCAAATTGATCGGACAACGGTTACTAAGTTATTACTTACAATATTAATTTAAAATTTTTTAAGTAATTATTATAAATCATTATGTTCAAAAAAGATTAAATTGATGAAATCGAGTTACAATAATATTTGTAAGAAACTTAAACCATATTTTTTAAGTACTCATAGAAATAATATATTATATTAAAAAGATTATATCCTATAATATTTTCAAATCGTGTCATTGAATATTACATAGAAATAAATTATTAGAAATTTTTCATAAAATTCATAAAGTTGATTTCATCACAGATGAAAGCTTTAAAATGCTAATATCTATTGATTCTCAAATAATTTTGAAATTACGTTCTAATTTACATTTATCATGGCTTATAAATAGTTAATGATTATTTTTGTTCAAACAAAATTTCGAATTTGTTGAAAAAACTCTTTAAAGTCATTCTATCAAATAAAAAAAAAAAAAAAAAAAAAAAAAAAAAACAATCAAATTTATTTGAAAATAATCAAAAGTCAACAAAATATAAAAGTCGTAAATCAATTATTTGTAAAAACGTAAACGTTCTGAATAATCACAAATCACTGTTGTAACAGCGCGTTCAAAATATTAAATACACATAGTACGTCGTCGGGAGTTGTGTAGCAACACGTTCGGGACATAATAGTGTATTGAATTTTATTATTAAATATTTCTGCTTAACTTGCTACGACGCTGACGAGACACTCGAAACAAATCGTTTTGCTTCTAGAAACATTCGCAGATACGCGATTCGGTTTGAATATTATTCGCGAGGATATCCGCGCAAAGAGTTAATCGTTTTAAAGAGAAATTTCGGTTTGTAACGCAGCAGTTGATGATGTATAATATATTATAATAGCGATGAATAATTGTGTTTTGGACTTGCACGGTCTGCCCGTGTGTATTGAGTGAAGTGTGAAGTAGGTATAGTGCGGTGTAAAATTATTTTATTGTACCATGGCGATAACAGAGAGGAAAAAAAAATGAACGTACACTTAATTGGTTTACACGCGATTAAACCGTAGTCGCCACGAAGATTTTTGATTCGAGGTACGAATGTAGTAAATCGCGAATTTAATTAAATTCGACGTAGGCAATATGACGTGTCCATGTCTAGGGCTCGGATAAGTACGCATTTGCGTAATTTCCCATTATGTTTGGTAAATATTATGCTAAGTAAACATAAAATCTGTTTCAAATCATTTTTTTAAATTTATAATTACAACGTTTTTACACCAAATTTTTGTATATTTTGGCGATTTTTTCGTTTTTAAGGTACATTTTACGGGTTTTAGATCATATTATTTATGGTTTTGGGGTTGGAAGTCGATAATTAACTAAAAAAAAAAAATTTATAATGATTTTTGATAAGTTCATAAAAGTATTTTTAAGTTAAATTTAAAATTCAACTTTCGAATGACTACGATGGTTGCGTTGAACTAAGAAATCTTCCAAAGACACAACAGATAGACTCAGACTGATCTAAAAAAAAAAAGAAAACAAGCGAATTCTGTAAAAGCCCAGAATTTCTTAATCTGTACAAGTTTACTGTTTAAAAAATTTAAAACAAATTAACTTTTTAAAAACCTTATACTTTAGACTTATAATTTGACATTTTATTTAAACAATATTTTGAATAAAAAATTTTTTTTGGTTTTTTGGAACATATTTTACTGCATATATGAAATTTTTTGGTGCAAAAAACGTATATTTGATGCGATTTTAGTGCATTTATAAATCCGAGCCATAATTGTGTCATCAATGCGTTCTTTATATCATAAATCTATCAAATTCGACGTATTTGACCGATGAGTACATTTGTTTCGATCGAGACGATCGAATGCGAGAATAAGTGTAAAATTATTATTTTAAAACTGTTGACGAGTACGAGAGAAAGAAAAAAAAGAAAAGTAACGATCTTGTTAGACACTCGTTTGGACGTTACGATAATAATTTGTTGCTGTCCGGACGAGATTTAACGCGAAGTGTAAAAATATCTGTTAGGGTCGAGTCGGCGCCTGTGATCTACATCACGTGATATCGTTATAGTCGGCAAACAAGTCGTTTTGTCAAAAAAAAAAAAAAAAAAATCCGCCGAATTCGCGAGAAAGAATGCGCGCGTGCGCGTGGGACGACGAATGGATTATTATTATTAATGACTCTGAGCGGCGGCCGCAGTTAATATAATTGCATTGCTACACGGTTGTTGGCACTAGCGAAACCGCAGAACGCGTTAACCACACTTAAACGGTGGACAGAAACGAGCTGTAGTTTCCTTCCGAAATACGCGAATTATCGCCTCCCCGTCCACGTCGCCGCGGCAAAGTGTCAAACCTAACCTTTCACGACGGACGCGCATAGTTCACGAGTCGTCTTTTTCAAAATATAACGAATCGTCGAGTAGTGGTTCATAAACCAGGTTAACATACACCGAAAAAAATAATTATTTTTATGTCACGTCAAAATCGTCGCGTGGTTCAGTGCGAATTCGATAACGAATAATTATTAACTCATAAAAATCGTAAAAAAAGACCCAACAAAATATGTAAAAGTAACCGTATACCGTAACTATTTAGAACAGTGTTTCCCAAAGTGGGCGAATGGAACCCTTGGGGGGCGTTAGAACTACCCAAGGGGGGCATTGAGGTTACAAGCTCGATGTGAGGGGCATTATAAAAGTCAGCAGTGACTGTTTCAATGTGAATATTTTTCATTCTGTAGTCGCATAATCGTAATGTTATACGAATTATTAAATATGTGGTTAATATTTAATTTGTCATTACATACCTATAAATAGATAGTCATACTTAATAATAAATACACATTTTATACGATTTATTACTTTTTATCTAACTGGAATTATCGTATTGATGCCGATAACTTTATTTGACTTCAAAAAAACATATGGACTAAAAAAAAAACCCCTAATTAAAAAATTTAATTCAAGGGGGGCGGTGGGATCAAAAGGGACGTATATATATCAAAAGGGACGTTGCATAAAAAAAACTTTGGGAAACACTGATTTAGAAGATCTGTTTCGAACACAATCGACAAAAAAAATTTAATAAAAAGTTTGTAAATTTTCCTAAATAACAGCATTTTAAAATAATCATCCAAATGACATTCGAATTCAAAGTTTTTGAACAAAAATAGTTTATTTGTTGAAACATAGTATCATTTTCGATCGTTTTTACGTTTGAAATATACTCTAATCAAGAGTACCAGTTTTAAAAGAAAATCAACATATTTAAGTTAGAGAAATTTCAAAATATCGTTTATTGTACAGGAAAAAAAATTATAAAATAGAAATATTCTCATTTTTAATAGTACAACCCCTATACGAACATTTTTTATTTATGTTTTTTTTTTTTTTTTTTTTTTGGTGCAAAGTATCCCCAGTTTACGGTATAAATTAAACAAACCGACCTGATAGTCTGACTTGTTCTAGTTTCACTTATGCTTTACTAATAATTGTATCAAATTCTATTACTCCGTAAAGACGAAATATTTTCTCAAAACATAGCTATAATGTAAAAACACAAGATTTAATACGTCTCTGCATACTAAATTGCTAAGGGTTATTTGAAAAAGTCTTCTCAGCATGGGCAATATGTTATGAATGTTTATGACATTTAATTTGACGTTACGAATAAATATAAATATGGAGTAAAAACTTGCATCACTTAGCTCATTTTCATATGAGTGCATATGATTGATATTGTGTTATATCAAACCATATATATATATATATATATATACATATATATAAAGTTGAAAAATCATTTATTTTAAAATGTTCTTCTCTCTTACCACCGAACTCGTAAAATATCAATGTTCTTTTGATCTTTTTCTTTCGATATAATATTTTAATAATAAATAAAAACTGATCGAAGGCACTAACAGAGCTCACCTCTTGCGGCTTTAGCATTTCCGGTTAATCTGACACCGAATGGAACATCTTCCGAAAATTATATAATACGTATCTAGTATTAAAGCGTAATATTAATCATGGTTAATATAAAGTACGAATAATTTAAATAAAAATCTTAATATTTAATAAAAGAAAATCGTCCGCTGTTTAAGTGAAGGGTTCCCAACCTTTTAGGGTTCATGTCCTTTTTTATGCTATTGTATGGGGTCAAGCCACCTTTCCCACTACTATAAAATTTAATTATAATATGTTAGATACAAATATTACATTACATAAATGCATCATGACTTTAATTATTAATGTTGGGTGTATTCTTCAGATTATTGAAAATAGTATTGTTAGTCGTTACACAATGATGACCAATAATCACATAACTAGTTACAAAAAAAAAAGAAATAATAAAAAACAAAATATTGATAACCATAAACGACATTTTCATGTTCCCTGATGAAATGTCGTTTTATGTGAATATTTTCACGCCACTCTGAAATTTTGTGCCCTAAGGGTTGCGCCCCCCAGGTTGAGAACCCATTTGCTTAAGTGAAGTAACTCTGATCGAAATTGTACCGCACCTTGTCATAGTTAAAATAATAATTATTGTCGAATGAAACGACCGCAGTAGTGGTAATGTCGTGAGACGATAATATCCAAAAAGTGGAACTCAAATCTGACCCAAAAATTTGGATCCCAGGAAGTGCATAATATTACGATCGTTATTGTACATGCCGAAACACGCGAATCATTATGAAATCACTTTTGCCGTCGGATGGCTATATGTGAATTTTTTTTTTGTTCAACATTAAAACAAAGAATTTGTCGCTAGGCGATTCTTATGAAATTCATCGATATTTTTTCCGCCTCGGTAGGCAATACCGAATCATAATAATATTATGCGCTATCAAAACGCGTGTTTGTCTTGTCGAGGCATTTTCGCCATTAGACGTGACGATTTCTAATAATTTCAATTTTTTCCGTCCGTCACAGGCGTTCGCGGCTGTCGTCTGTGACGATCTAGAAGACTTCCCGCTGGATGGCGGCGGTGGCATCGGCGGTGACGGTGGTGAAGACGTCAGCGGGGCCACGACGGACCATGAAGACTCGACGGACAACACGACGACGGCGGCGGCCGACGCCGAATCGATGTCCAACCTCGACATGGACGACGAGCCATCGGAACAGTCCCCGTGAGTTTGTTAGAAAATTCGTAACACAATGGGATATTTCTTAAGGGTGGGGGAGGGAGGTGGAGGTTTCGGTGAGATCACCCTCGCCCTCTGAACCACTCGTGGTATTTTCGATTCTGACCGAAGCGAAAATTGCAGTTTTGGTTTTTTACGAGACGATGTTTTGTAAAAATGTATTCAACCCCTCGTGCAAAAAGGCAATTTTTTGAATCTCTCAAAAAATTTTCCGAAATTTATCAATGTTTCGAATGAAATCTGTAGAAGACACCGTGAACAAAATTCTTGGGAAAATCGTAACTTTTAAAATGATAGTGATAGAAACTTCACAAATTTTCACCTGCAGTTGTCTTCCATTAACTCGATAACGTCTCCGAAAAGTATAAGGTAATAATCTAATCAAGCAGTGTTGGGTATCGCTCGTTTTTCGAATATTGCAAATTTATTTCGTGTGTTATTTAATAGTGTTCGCAATATTGTTTTGTTCTAAGAAACTGGAACGAATCTCATTCACGCGGTTTATAGAATTAATCTGTTAAATCGATTTTCGTATTTTATAAGCGCTTTTAACGTCAAAATACGGAAAAATTAATCATTACCCCTCACTACCGACTAAAATATTGTCGTTCTTTTATAATATTCAAATATATTTCCAAGTCGCTTCTGCCTTCGACCCCCGCGAAAACCGGTCAACGGACCGGACAATTGATGATAATAATAATAATAAATGGTCATCAGACCTCCCGGGGAACGGTGGGAGTGGTGAGGGGTGGGGGGGGGTGTGAATAAAAACGGTATTTGTGCACCGGCGACGGGTCTTGGAAAATCCGGTGAAAACGATTAGTCATTATTTCTCGACGACCCGCTTTCTCTCTCTTCGTCTCTTCACCGTCTTTCTCTCTAAATCCTCGTTTCTCCATTTGGTTCTGTCGCGCGCGCGCGTGCGCACAACGACGCCCATATGCACGCCCGCCCACACGCCGCGTGTACGACACGAACCGTTTTTGATTTATAAACGCGATTAACCCGTACACTCGATTTTTCATCGCTGCCAACACTTTATAATAATAATAATTATTATTATATATGACGTCACGTGGTCGTAGAATAAAAAAAAAAATGGTAAACACTTCGATATAATTCGTCGTAATAAATGTAGGTGCCCTCTCTGGAACCGGAAACGATTTGTCGTCGTCGTCGGAAATGTAAGTGGTTCACGCATTGTTGTCACACCCGGAGTTAAATACGTTTAATCTAAAAAAAAAAAACAAATACTCATTATCGAGTACAACGGTCATATGTTCGGCGGGTGAAATCAGCGTTTTTTTTTTTTTGATTTTTATAGGGTAATAAAAAATAATACATGTAAATCGACCGCGCGGTAAAAGTTTTACGGTTTGTGTGTACGCGTTTATTATTATTATTATTTCTATCGCATTTTACATTTCTTCGACTCTATAACAGAACGCTTAAACGGACGTCATAACACTTGTGGCGACTTTGGTTTACATCAACAGCTGTTATACGAGATAATAAACTCGTCGTCTCGTTTATTATTATTATCATCATCGTTATTATGTACGTGTATTTAAACGTGATTGGCCTGTGCCATATTTTCGCACCTCCACCTCCGTTACGATATTATGGCGTCAAACTCGTTAAGTCGAAAATCACTCGACGACACACGTTAAAACGGTTATTATATAGTTACTGCGCGGTTGACTGTTATTCGTCCGAGACTCGTGTGAATCCGGCATGGAAATCCGTAGCGATGAGTTTGCCGGTCCGGTCGTACTTACATAGAGTGGTTTTCTCGCTGCAGTGGTTAATGCCGGGGGGGGGGTTGCGTAGTATAAATCAGGAAAACAATATTATAGAGCAGAGGTATTCAAACTTTTTCAACCCACGGCTCCTTTGTCTCTTAGCAACATCTTGACGGCTCCTTATTCCATAAAAAAAATATTTTTATTTTTTTGTTTGTTCATCTAAATTAGGATATTTAATAATCAAGAGAAAAACAATCAACCTGTATGTCCTCCAAAGAACACAATATTTATGTGCCGAGGTTATATAATTTTTCCGACAGTAAGCGCAGATCTAGAAGATGCCGAAGATGGGTCTATTGTTTTTTTCTTAGGCATTGTCATCCAAGTTAAAATGTCCAACAAATATATAATACATTTAATTGATAAGTGGAAAGCACGATGTGATTTGAAAAAAATGCTTAAAACAAAATAAAATTCTATGAAAATTGTAAATTCTTATAACGAAAAGCATGTTAGAATAGTTCTTATAGTTAGAATAAGTGTATAGACTAATTTCAATTGTTCTAGTTACAATATTGGAAATATTTTTCAACAATTAAAAGAGCTAAAAATTACAACAAGACCAAAAACGCATTCATAACCCTTTTCTGCTATTAAACGAAATAGATATATTGTGTAGAATTAATAACAAATCCAGATGAAATTATAAATGAATTTGTGTGTAATGTTAAATTGAAAAGATTGCGTTATAGCTCTATTTCGAGATTAATTATTCCGTGTTTAATTCAAAATTTACTGCTTTGACTGAATTTATTTCTATGGTTAAACATATACCGGTCACATAAAAAAAATTTTTTTTTAAAAAATACTTCTATTTGATACTTCTTACTTTTGTGTTGTGGCTCCTTTAACTAACACTCGCGACGCCCCTGGGATCCGCGACGCACAGTTTGAATACCTCTGTTATAGAGAACAGCGTTTTTTCAAGAAAATATTTTCTAGAATGATATCTCAAGTTAAAGAACCATATTTTCAAAGAGCGGTACCATACAGGAATATTTTTTGGAATGACATTAACACAGGATGTTGACGTAGTAAAAACTAGGATGATGTAAATCAGTCAAACAATTAATGTCCGAAAAACTATCAGTTAGAAACAGTATTAATTAGAATAATTTTTTAGGACTGCTAAAATCGGGGTCGATTAGATTTAGATTAAGAATCTTATTTCATAGAATGGATACCGAACAAGAAAATATTACACCGGACTGTATTTTTCGGGAAAGATTATTAGATTATTAGGAATCTCATTTTTCACTGTTGTTATAAAAGTTAATTGTTTATCTATAACCGTGGTACCTATTGAAAACCAGTTATTACTGATAAACGGTAGTCAGTTTTAGATTTCGAGAGGAAGGAAGAAGCCAGTATTTTTAGAATGATGTTTATTTTTAGATTTACTTTTCGTATAGAAATACTTGTCCAAAAGTTTCGATCAATAACTTTTTGAAACCGGATTTGCCTCTAGATTGTACTTTAAAGAGGTCATTTTTTGAATTTCTCAATTCTTCAATTTTTTTTTTGGAAAAAACTACCCAAAATTTGACAAAAACGACTCGGGAACCATCATTTTTTGATCCGAATTCTATAAAAATTTAAACATAGATAGAAAATCCTATAAAAAATATTTTGGCGCAAGAAAATTTTGAAAATGTGAAAAAAATTTTTGGACATTTTTCGAAAATTTTTTTTTTTTTATATTATTAACTTCTTTTGTTCAGAATCGTTTTACTGAAGAAATGATTTATCGTTTCTTTAAAATTTAATACGCCCGTCAAAAGAATACTACCCGTCGTGCGAAGTATACCCATCGTGTGAAGTATATCCGGCTTTTTTTATTATTATTATTATTTTTTTCAATAAACAATTTTTCTGATTAAAATACTCGTGCAAAAGTTTCGATCAGCAACTTTTAGAATCACAATTTGCCCGAGGATGGAACTTTTAAGAGGCCATTTTTCGAAATTTGGAAAAAACGACTCAACATTTGAAAAAAATATCTATTTTCAACCCAAACTTTATGAAAATTTAAATAAAAATAGACAACATGATAAATGTTTTGGTGCAAGAAAATTTTTATCTTCAAATATTTTTCCCAATTTTCATTTAATAATGGGATATAAAACTGGCTGGCTGAATACAAAATATTTTTTTTTTGTAATAATAATGAACAATATAATTTTTAAGTAATATTTTCTTATACAAATATAAACTCAGAAATGAAGAAATAATTTATCGTTTCTTTAAAATGTAGCACATCCACCAAATCCTACCCGAGGAGCAAAGAATACCCATGGTGCGAACTATGTTCGGATTTTTTTATAAATGGTAAAATATATTATGTATAATGTTTTGTTTAATAAGTTAAGCGACTCCAGAGATAAATGAGATTTCTATTTTTAATATCTGTCTCGAAAAATATGATTCTGTGTAATGTTGTCCTGTTCAATACCCATCCAATGAAATACGAGTTTTACAGTCCTGAGAAATATTGTACTAATCAGTACTGTTGCCGACTAAGAGTATTCCGGACATTTAATTTACTGATTTATATCGTCCTGGTTTGTAGAATTCTAATAAATATTACTCAAAAAAAAAAAAAAAATGCTGTTCATTAATAATACCATTCATAATATTGTCATTTGGTAAAAATAACATTCCGTGGAAAAAACAAACCCAAATTTGTTTTCTTGTTAAACATTTTCCCGAATCATATAGCCCCTCGTTAGTATTTTCGAAGTGCGCGAGACCTATCACGTGGACGTAGCATATATGTGTATATTGTATAATATTCTATTTATGTACTCAGATTGTGTCCTGTGCATAATATTATGCATGATATGCAAATGCGTAAAGGCTCGGATAGAATAGAGTTACAACTCGATTGGCCGGTCTTCGTATATTTCGGTAAAATAAGTATTATTATACTTAACTGTTCTTACCCGTTTTAACTGGATTTGAAAAAGTTCAAGGTTTTGGTGGTCCGGTGCTTCCCCTATCCCAATGTCGTATACAAACCGTTTGTAACGGCACTGAAACGACCAGTCGAAATAGTCGTTTCATTCGCAGTATGTCGTACTGACCGCGTACTAACTGTACACACAATTTATACACACTAATTATTGCATGTCAATAAACCGTACTTGACGAAAATTATTGATTCCACATTAATTCCCTTAACTCGAGCACATCATATCACACAAAATAAACGGAAGGGAATTTTTGTATATAGAATTAACAAATTGGCTCATATGGGAGTTGGAACAAATCGAGTTTATGAAAATAAACTCTTAAAGGGAATTTCTAATTATTTTTTATTTTTTATTTGTTATTCAGGCAAAACTGTTAATTTGATAATATCAGTTTTGTCGGTTATCAGGAAGTCTCAACATCTACATTTTATGATAATTATTTTTGAAATTCGAAACGAACAGAGTTAGTGGCAATAAACCGAAGAAATTTAGAAAAAAAATGGTGTGGGAATTAATATTGATTACTTGGCAACACTTTTAATTTCATAATTGTTTGGATCGTTTTTGGATAAGGGGGATAAGAGTTTTTTTTTGTTTATTTTGTGCTCATATAGACGGGCGCGAAAAATGTATAATAATATTATTATCATTATTATAGCCAGTTACTATAAGTGAAGTTAAGTAACTAATAACAACTTGGGATATAAAACCAAATTTTGCGTTTGTTTCCTATGTGCGCAGCAACATGGCGGACCGTAAATCGGATAGTATGCAGAAACTAGTCCAGTCGGCGATGCGGAAGCCGGGCATGAAGGAACGACTCGCCCAGGTCGTGCCGATCATCAAGGCCATGACCCCGGCACAACGGCTCGCGCTCGCCGGTATGGTGATGGGCAAGGGTCAGATGCAGAACCTCAACAACAAAGTGTTGAACGCGCAGCTCTTATTGCCCATCAGCCAAGACATCGCGACCATGTTGAGGGCCGGCGCCGACACGTCGGCCAGGGCGTCGTCATCCGGTTACGGGGTCAGTCACGTTATAATTATAATAATAATAATAATAATAATAATAATAATAATAATATCGTCTAATTAGTGTTCCTCGTCTAGTGGCGTGTCAGAGTCTGACTCGGGGGAACTGTGTGACCCGGGGCTAAATTTGTTAGTGCTTGATATTGTTTTCGTTTTTTTCGAAATTCCAACGCTAAATGGTAAAATAATAATTATTTCTGTGACTGAGGACACTGTGGTTCAATAATCAACTTTCATTCCCCCTTCCTTTTTACGTCCCAATTTGCACTACCAACTATTCTCGTAATCAACCCGTGTTAAGGACGATGCACATTGCTAATGAGAACCCCGTCTCTTTTAATTATTAATAATTGTAATTTTATCATACCAATGTAATTCTTCCTTACACATTTTTCTATATTTTTCTATAACATAAATGTTATGTTACTATTCTTATATTATATTGTATCTTTTATATTATTACTTTGATTGTCATGGATAATTATTTTGATTATTTTCTGGTCTCGTGAGCGAGTCCATGTCCTGTGAGTTCAAAGTATCTTACACGGGCCAAGGGATGATTGGTTTTCATTAATAATTTTCTTAAAATAAATTTTATGCGTTTTGTATCTATAATATTATACTATCGACGTGGACTGAAACACTGTTCAACTCGCCTAGTTTCAATTACACTCATTTACACATACAAATGAATTAAGTCAAAATCAGGTTTTTGTGTCGAACATCAGAAATATTTTGTCGGTAGACAACTTATCGGACAAAAATTAGAATAGATAGAAGTGATAGATATAATAATATAATATTATTGAACCACAGCCAATTTTATTGTTTCAAATAAAAACCTATCATATTACTTCGCTCGATCATGGTTTTATGTCCATGGTCGGGGAGGTAGCAGCCCCTTAGGTCCTCCTTGACCACCTAGTCGGGCTCTGGCCACCGTTGCTACCGATTTCCCCGGTTCGTTTTTTTATTCGTTTTTGTTTTTCAACGCAGTCGTACCATTTGTCCATTCCTCCTAATCGTCTCAGAATGCCGCCGAACACGCTGATCCGCCGGTTTCCACAGCGGATTCCTGAACGGCCAAGTACGACTGGTTTTTATATTATATTATTATATTATTTACTCATACACACACACACACACACACACACACACATACACACAACCGTCTCAAGGTCGTTGACCCAAATAACACGTTTGCGTCAACACCGAAACAGGTATGAAGAGACCACCGCCGTACCCGCTGCAGCCCGCCGCGACCGTACTCAGACAACAACATCCCAACAAGGTACCGGAATTGCCGCCGCCGCCGCCCACCTCCGAGAGCCCGCTGGACGATTGCGACTTGTTCGGCGATAACATTTGTCTGACCGTTCAAGCGTATCCCGAGTTAGTATAATATGACCGACGAGCAACAGTAAATTATTTCAATCATATTTTATACGCACTTATTATATAGAGTACAAAATAATGTTATTGTAGTATGTAACAATATGCAAGTGTAGGATAATTTCGTCTCGTCGACGAGGGGGCGGCGATCGAATTAATTCGACGAAAACCCGTTGTTGACAGAACGGTCTGACGTTAAATTCTGAGTACGCCGTCGAACCGGCGGTTTCCAATGAGGGGTTTTTGTTTATATTATTTTCGTTATTTCAATGGTTAAAAACGAATTCCCGGCTGATGCGACTGATACGCTTGTATATTACGTATTTGAGATACAATGCACACTCCGTGCGAGCTTTATTCGTCGCACGATTTAAAAATGAAAATAATAACTTTATTTTGATTTTTTTTTTTTTCTTAAAGAATTCAATTAAAACCATAAAATTCAATTGGTAGTTTATGCGTGTCTAAAAGAGATTTATCAATTCAAAATTATCTGAGAACCGAGCGTTAATTTTCTACCACCCTTATGTGATAAAATTTTAGATATTTCATTTTGAGTACCTACTAAACCTTGTACCATGGAACAAATCGTAATTTATATATTTTATTAATTATTTGCCTCATTCTTTCGTGTATTTTATAAGTGTACCTATATGATAACTCTTTCAATGATTATCCGTGACAGATATCGATTTCGATATGCTTTTGACGAATATTATATAATATTGACAATACTACGGTTAAAAAATGAAATGCGTAAACGACGCATTTCGTGTTGTATTTATTTGCATAGAAAATATGTTTTATCGATTTTCAAATTTTTAATCTATAATAAATGAAATCGTGCAATAGACAATAGTAGTTAATAGTAATTCGAGTTTTTTGAACAAGGTTATGACTTTGTTTGTTTATGACTCATATGCAATATGCATAGAACGCACGTTGTTGTATTTGTATAAGTGAAACTTCCCCCAAAAAAAAACAAAAATATAATGAAAACGATAATATTATTATTGCAGTCTCGAAATTATCGAAAGTATCGAAGACACGGCGAACAGCAGAGCAGCGTTTCAAGCGTTAATAAAAGATCCCAAGTATAACATCTCCGACTCTTTCGATTCGAACATTTCGGAAAGGTACGGTTTGACGGTTTGATGTGAATCATCACGGTAGATTAAACACGGTGTGTATTTGTTGTTTTCCGCGTTGCAGAAGATCCGACGGCAATCCCGAGGACGCGATTTGTCAGAGCAAAGTGACAATGGCCAGACCGAAAAAAGCCCGGTCAACGAACGGCCAATGGAAGTACGTGGTGAATACCGACGAGTACGTTCAAACGCTACGACTGGAGAAGTGCTCGTGAGTGTTCCAGAATTTTTTGTTTTTTTTTTTTTCTACGTTTACATACCGTGTAACGTGACATTGGTTTTCCTGCAGGAAACCGGAAACGAGGTGTTCTCACGTGTCCACGAAATTCAAATCGACGTGTCATCAGGTGTACAACTATCATAGGCTTCTCACGTGGGACCATTTTTCCGGATTGACTATGGATATATTTAAGGTAAAAAGAAGTAACGACGGTGATGTTGGGTTTACGGTTAAGAGTAAAATATCGTCGTGGCCGGAAAGCGTCCGACGGAAACGTTCGGTCCCGGAAAGAGAGTTAGACCGGAAATCGGAAACAAAATTAAATATTTTTAAAATTAGCAATGCCTACTCGAAAATCGTATGTATTTACGTGTTATTATTATAATTTTCACTTTTCCATAGTTCGATTTCAAAATTTTCGTTTTAAAAATTAAAACCAAACTCGCAATATACTTACTTTACGATTTTCGATGCTTGCTTTTACTACTTACTACAATGAAGCCGCTCAATCGGTCAGTAGACAACAATAATAATAGATTTTTTCGTTTACGCGTGATTTAGTAATTTTATATTATTAATTTTTGAAATTTTAATTTTTTGAGCCTTTATATCCTCCGCCATAATTATTCGGCCAAATACTTTATTTCAGGATGATTTTTTTCCTCTGGCCATCCGTTACGATCCGAACCGTTTGGAATGTAATAATTTAAACTTTAGCTGTTAAGTACATATTTTGAAATCCATTAACGCTCTTAACTTTGAAAACAACTTTGCTTACAGGTGCCCACCTGCTGCTCTTGTCACATTCAAGAACTGAATCCGTTGACCTCGGATAACTTTGAATCGCACAATTCGGTGGCTGATGATCCGCACATCTCGCTACCGTCGAACACTAATCAAAAAAAGTTAGCCCCGTACAAACGACCGTTACAGTCCACTAATCCTACCCAATATATGGTACACGAAACACTCCCCGCTAAATACCCGCCGGTTACGAGAAGGCCATACAAGAAAAACCGGAATAAGTAATTACTAATTATTATTAGTTCGCGTGGTAAATTTATGTTATTTTGTTCCGTTGAATTTGAAATAATTCTTAAATGTAATGCGTTCATAAAAAAAGATATCAAACGAGTTTTAAATTAAAAAAAAAAAAAAAAAATTATTGAATATACACATTTATCTGTATGTTATGATGATGATAGATTTCGCCAATATTTTCAAATCTTATTCCGAGCCAGAAGCCCAGAAATAATAATATTCAATGATTAGTGCACGAGCGAATGTTTTTGGACTGAAATAATTATGCAAAACAATCAATTAACTTAAAAAATTGCACTTTTATATTACAGTATACAAAAAACGATTATCATCAAACGCAATTCGAAAAATAAGTAAACAATTAAGAAGTCAGACATAGATGCACTCACTTAAAATTACAGTTATAATAGTTATAATTATGGTTATTTGGTAGTTAACTAATTGTATGTGACCGACATAACTACATTTTCACAAACATTCAAATTTAACTTTTTCCAAAAAAAAAAAAAAAATAAAATAATAATTATGAAATAATACTATTTCAATTCACAATCAACAAAATATTGGCGAAAATATTCACAACTATTCAAATAAATTTATGAACACAGTATTGAACGAATAATCTACGTATGTTACTCCCATAAAATTGCAACTTTAAAATTTAAAAATCATTACCCTTATTATAATGATTAACTCGAATGGATTAAAAGTGTACTAAATATAGATTACTCGATAACAATTCACAAAAATATAGCACATATTGAGAGATGAATTCGATTAGAAATCGGCACGATTATTTTAATTCAATAAACCTAGTTAATGACAATTTTTATGTCCGGTTTAATGGGTTTAAGGTGTAATGTATTATAATCAAAGTGAAAATAAGACATCCGAGTGTTTTACTACCTAACTCTGTTTTGCTTTTATTACATGAAATGTTTTCTTTAAAGCAAATAAAGACTATTAAAATTAGCGTTAGAAAGTCAGTTAGGAGTTAGTGCACATTGTTAATATAAACTCGCGGGTTTTATTAATTAATTAACACATTTTAGTCCGTTTATAGCTGGTAATCTGTTCTACTTGATACGAGTAAGAGATACTATATGTATGTATATCTGATGATATTCGAAACGGATTTATTGAACAAGTTTTTCGTACACGTAAAATATTATATTAATAGCAATGCAAAAGCGTGACGTGTATATGGTACCAAATAGTTTGTATTAGTATTTTAGCGTTATACGGTAAATAATTTATGTTCTTACATCCGATTGTGGTTTTTGTGTGTCGATATCCAACTAAGTGTATTGTTATAGATACTTTGACAAAACATCTTTTTTTGCCGGCCAAGTCTTGTGTCTAGACTAGAATAACGCGGTTAATGTACAGAGGCAATCGCCTAGAGTGCTATGTTTCGAATATTTTGAATTATATTACATTTTATATACCCGTTTGCATGGCTTAGAGATAAATTTATAGCCATTGGCCAGCCGGTAGGAAAAATGTTTTATATTTTATGAATATAAAATAAATATATTTGATAAAATAAACAATTTGTCTGTTAACAAAGTCAAAAATATATATATATATTTTTTTTTTGAAATTTGTGCTCGAGAAAATAAATTATCTCAATGATTTAACACTAGAAAATATAATTCTGTAAACTTCACGTCACGTAACAAATTTTAAATACGTCTTAATTATATTCTCTAAAAATTTTTATTGATATGATTAGGCAAGTTCGTATCTAAATAATTAATTTATTGTTAATTTATAAATTTGATGCCGTTGTATCATACTATATTTTTTATACTACGCTCATGTTTACAGAAATTTGATTTATGTTGCGCAAAACTGAACATTTATAACTGTAATTTGTATATTTTCGTCAATTTTAGATTTAATATGGTCATTTTTGAGTAATTTTAGTGAATTTCAAACTCTTTTTGAACATTTATTAGTTAAAATTCGCATTAATATTGTTTCGAATAATTTAAAAAAAATTTTTATATTGACATAGTATTAGTTTTTTAACTGAGCATTCAAAAAACATTTGATCCATTTTCAATCCTTACTTACCTTTATCACCAAAATATAAGAAATTACTAAATTACTTTATGAAGAATAAAAATTCTTTTAAATAACTATTTATTATATTTTGTACATTCATAAAATAAGTACATTTGAATTGGGCTGATTAGGGGAAAAAAATTAGTTAAATGGAAATAATTTGATTAAAGTGAAATACCTTTGGATAATACCATTCATTTAGACGTTAGTAATAATTCTAAACATTAAAAAAATACACACTAAAATAAAATTTGGAATAATTTAGTCGGTGAAATCGTATCCAGAATTAATTTTGTTAAAAAAAAAGGGTAGTAATGAAATTCGTAAGTAGAGGTTAAAATTTAAATAATTAATAAACGAAAGTTATTCAATGTTAATTAGTAGCAAACCCTCGATATGATTATTTTAATAGCAATAGTTATACTTTCTAAAATTAAAACCTTATTTTCAAGTACTCATAAAAGAGTCATGTATGTTAATAAAATATACTCATTACGGTTTTCGAAAGACAGAAAACGTAAGACTTTCCAATTATTGTTTAGACGTGAGATAAAATATTTTCATTCATAGAAAATTTTCTTGTATAACAAAAACCAGTTTTCATTGGCTAATGTACACACCTAAATTTCGCAAAAAAAAAAATAAATAAAAAATAACGAGTTATTATTATTTTTTTCAATTCTAGAAATGCATATTAAAATATTACTCTTTAAAGTCATCAAAAAGTTTTTATTTTGCATTTCACGTTTTTTGGAATATTTTATTTTAGTACCCAAACCCAAGGATATAACGGTCCAATTGAACTGGTTAGCAGTATACAGTGGCGTACGCACTACATCGCACCGGGGAAGGCTAATGTGTAAGAAAAAATTTAATAGTATAATAGAATAATCAGTGGCGTTGGGAAAAAAAAAATATAAGAACTTAATATTTTATTGACGCTTTTCTGTTTCGTCCAGTGTTGTTTGATTCAAACTCGTTTATGATATATTTTTTTTATGGGGGAAAGAGATTTAATAATTTTGACTCTTAGTAAAATAACAGGACAGCAAGACCACTCCCAAAAAAATTCACCACTAAATAAGTATGAAATATTAGAGCGTAAAACTATAAACCACCATTGTTTTATATTAAAAATAAAAACATACAAACAAAATTATGATTCAAATGTAATTAAATTTGTTTGATTATTTTATAGATTCTGGTTAATACAAGTATTAAAGGTATTTACCTTTAATAAATAGTCAAAATGTTGAATTTCGGTGTTATTATTTTGGATTTAACGTAAAATCAAATTCGTAAAATAATTGAGCATGTACCAGTAACTACATATTTTTGTAGTCTTTTAGTTAAAAAAAAAAACTTTTCTCGTGTTTAAGGGTACTTAAAAATTTTTTTTAAACAAAAATTTCAATTGTACAATCTAATTATATTTATGATATACAGCACGATTACATGAGATTTTTGTTCAAATTTTCTTCCGAAAAAAAGAAAATATTTTAATGAATATAACCTTACTTAATTAAACGAAATATTTTAATATAAAATAAAATATTTAAGTGAGGGAGGAGAGGGTTAATGCCACCTTCTACAAGCACTGCTAACTGTAAAAATAACATGTATATGAGTACTTAGTAATTGTTAATTATCAATTTTGTATAATTTCTTTCTGATTCGTGAATAATTAATGCAAAAGCCTAAATTCGATTTTAATATAATTTCGTCAAAATTAATGTAGAAGAAACGTGTCATTTTCATAATTTACGTGTAATATTTTATTCTACGAACAATTCATCCGTCGATAGACGTTATAGAGTCCTCCGATGTGCTAATTTTTTACTTACAATTTTTAATAAACGGTTTACTATTATTTTAAGTACTTATTTAATATTTGCTATACACCACAAAATAGTATGAGTCGCTGATAAAGCATTAGTGATTTATCAAAATTAAATCCTGTTTCTAGTTCTAGGTTCTAGTTTATTATTTCACGATAAAAAAGGGCATAGCAATAATTTAAAGAATAATATTTTGAAGTTGAGATTTATTTTATTTCTTAATCACACCAGTTTTCTGATTATAACGGTTAGGTTAGTACTTAGTAGTTGAATTTTATATCTTTATTTAATTATAGATATATACTTTTCCAATAAAGTAGTATAAAATATATAAATATATATATATATATATATATATTTTATTCATTGAATAGATTTTAATTGTAGTCTATCTAATTATCAGCTAAATTTATAAGTTATATATTAAATAATTGGTAATTATTACGATTTGAATTTTATTCTTCGAAATATTTTTTAATATCTCACGTTTCAAGCTTAAAACTTTATTATATTGTTTGAAAACATTAAAAAACAAAAATTAAATCCCACCTCATAATAATTCTAGTCATATTTTTAGTTAATTATTTATTATTTACCAAGTTTGTGTGCTTATAACTACTAATTTACTTTTTATTATTAAAATTTTCTCGACATTATGTTTAATGACATGAAAAAATGTTCTTTTTATACATTTTATAACATGAAATATTAACTAGTTAATTTGCTTGTATAAACAAAATCTCCGAGTAAACACATAAATTTCTAACGTTAAATATTCGTCTCGATCCGTAATAATATTTATGCACAATTTTTATGAAAACATTTCGCGCATTTCAATCGTTATTAGAATAATATATTATTAATATGTTGTGAACGAACCGAAATGAAAAAAATAAAGTAATGTATAGACAAGAAAGCCGGACATACTTCGCACCACGGATATTCTTCGCTCTTCGGGTCAGATACTCTTGGAGGGTTAGTAGAATTTTAAAGAAACGATAAATCATTTCTTCAATAAGACGATTCTGAACGAAAAATGTTAGTAATATGAAAAACAATATAACAGTTGTCGTTTTCAACACATCCGCCAAGAGTATCTGACCCGAAGAGCGAAGAATATCCGTGGTGCGAAGTATGTCCGGCTTTCTTGTCTATGCTTTACTTTACCTAACTTTATTTTATCTAATAAATAAAAAGAAAAAAATTAAATGAGAAAAAAGTGTAAGAAAAATGTCCAAAAACCTTTAAATTAATAACCTAACACCTAACGTATAGCACTTGTATAGCTATAACAGCAAATAACTATAACTATACTGCAATATAGTAATTATTAGGACGCGAAGTTATTTTAGAGGATATATATTTTGAATAAAATCATCGTCGGGTTTTCGCACAGGTCGACTACGACGATGACCACTCATATTGTCACGACCGATTCCCCGGAAGCGGCCACGTACCAGACCACCAGGACCAATTACAATTACCATCCGATCATGGAGTATTTCGTCTCGCCGCAGCCGTCGTCCTCGCCGCCGGAAGACCGCAGCAGCAGCATCAGCCAGGACGCGATTCTGCAACGCAAAGCCGAAGTGCGAATGGCCGCGCCGGTCAGCGAGTTCGAGACGCCCGGCAACGGTTGGACACCGATGACCTCCGAAGAGTTCGGCCCGCGAAGTCTGCGTTGATTTCCGCGGCGATTATACCTGTGTATAATATTATTGATAATAATTAGGGCCCGGATTTAAATGCACTAAATATCATCGTGAAATGCCCTAAAAAAAAAAAAAAAAACTGTCCAAAAACGCGCTTACAAAAATTTATTTTACCTTTGAAAACGCTCTGAAAGAAGGTCCCATATATATATATATGTATATATAATATTGTTTTAATTTATTTTATTATTTGCCGTCTGTAAAAACAACGTACAAACTTTATAGCAATTAGAGAGAGATTTTTAGATATTTTTAAAGAAAAATACAGAAAAACATGAAAATAAATTTTTTGAATTAACTAAATTTAAATTATTGAGTCATATTATGTATTCAATTCGTAGGTTTATTGTTCAAATATATGTATTAAAAAGAATAAAGAGATCGCGAAAAATGCTAAAATATGACTTAAAAATGTAAAAAACCGCTGAATAATATAAAATAAAAGTTTCAGTTTTGAAGTCTCTGTCTCACGCAATAAATTGTGAGTAAACAAAAAGCATTTCCTGAGATCACCAAAAAAAAAAAAATAAAAAAAAAATACGCATTTTGCATTGAAATCCGGGCCCTAATGATAGTATTTACTATCACGTCAAGTGTTAATTTATTTATTTATTTATCATTATTATTATTATAAATTTTATTTGTATTGTTGTATTAGTATAATAGTATTATTATATATTATATTTTTGTATTTTTTTTTTTTTTTTTATACATAATTCGTTTTTTTTTTCTGCACATTTAAACATGCTATTCATATTATAATACGCCCGCCTTTCACTACCTAAGCGTTCCGGAAACGCCAAACACTTGACCGAAAATCTCAATCGCGGCAAACACACGACGGAGATTAACAATAATAAACACTCAATTAACGGTTCCGGTTCGGTAACGTTCCGGGGAACGCTTTCTTCCGACACTGCAAACGTCATTGGCGGCGATGGATTTAGTCCGAGTGCCGTTTATTGTTTTTTTCCCTCCTCTCCCCCCCCCGTCATCTTCTTACTTACCCGTCGTTCTTCTTCTATTCTCTCCGCCGCCGACGACGGACGTCACGCCGACATTTTTCTGTTTTCCGTTTTTCCGCACAGTCCAACGTGTTGTTGCGGTCAAACCGTATAGAAAAACCATAATATTCTCTAATCGACACAATAATAATTCGGCGCGAGTCGACCGAAAAAAGGCCATTACTTGAGACAACAACTACGACGACCAAATTATAACAATTATTATTATTAT
Organism: Stegophylla sp. TES_Ste_2020; assembly: GCA_025469315.1. Classification (NCBI taxonomy): domain Eukaryota; kingdom Metazoa; phylum Arthropoda; class Insecta; order Hemiptera; family Aphididae; genus Stegophylla; species Stegophylla sp. TES_Ste_2020. The sequence goes on from JAIPRM010000568.1 coordinate 52,391, forward strand.
TTTAGATTCTGAACGAAATGAAGAAGCTAGTGTTTTTACAATGATGTTTATTTATTTTTTTCATTATAGACATTTTTTGAAATTTTAATTTCCTTCGTTCAGAATCGTTTTATTGAAGAAATGATTTATCGTTTCTTTAAAATTAAATACACCCGTCAAGAGAATCCCACCCATCGTGCGAAGTACACC
>JAIPRM010000569.1:5284-19420 GCA_025469315.1 Stegophylla sp. TES_Ste_2020
ATTTTTTGAATTTCTCAATTCTTCAATTTTTTTTTTGGAAAAAACTACCCAAAATTTGACAAAAACGACTCGAAAACCATCATTTTTTGATCCGAATTTTATGAAAATTTAAACATAGATAGAAAATTTTATAAAAAAGATTTTGGCGCAAGAAAATTTTGAAAATGTGAAAAAATTTTTTGGACATTTTTTGGAAAAATTTTTTTTTTTCTTATATTATTAACTACCTTCTTTCAGAATTGTTTTACTGAAGAAATGATTTATCGTTTCTTTAAAATTTAATACGCCCGTCAAGAGAATATCACCCGTCGTGCGAAGTACACCCATCGTGCGAAGTATGTCCGGCTTTTTGATTTATGCTAATTTTAGATTTTTTTTATAAAGATATAGGTAATTTATTAGTTTAAATGTGTTGAGGTATACTTTTGTTTAATTAGTAATTATACATTTAAATTTGTTTCACGTCAATTATCAATATTTTTTGAAAAAAATGGAATCCTTTAAAGAATTTACATACATTGACAGTTAAATTATAATGTAACTACATATATTTGATTTGTTTTTGTTTTAGAAAACGATTAAGATATTTCAAATGAATATAAATGTATATTTTAAGATTTATCACAGAATAAATACATATATTAGCATTTTAAAAGCATATTTCAGGTTAAGGGCAAGAACATCTGAACCCTAATCATTATATTTTCAATGGTAAAATATGGTACATCGAATATAAAACTGGAAGATGTTATTATCAAACAAAATATATAAATAAATAATGTAATAACTAATAATTAATATAGTTTAGAAAACACATTTTAACTTCAAAAAGGCGAGTGAAATCATATGCATATAAATATGAAAGCAGTATAAATGCGTTATTCATTAATTTTAGTTAAAAATTAAATTGAAATTCGAATTTTTTAAATAGTTATTTATTTAAATAAACGTTTTAAGGGATTGGAAGTGGCGATTTAGTGTCTCTGTCCATTACACGTGTACACTATTGAAAGTATCTAAAAGCAAAAGAAAAATTCATCAAAAATTGAGAAGTCTCTCTTGTACATGTTTTGTAGGAAAACAATTTCTGATTGTTCACAATGTGGTATCGAAAGAATTTTCTTTTTTTTTTCAAAATAAACATTTACACATAAGTCGTACTAATAAAATAAAAGTTGAAAATGTATTTTCTATAAAACAGAAAATAGGATAAGGAATTTGAATATATTTTCAAAATTAAAATCAAAGTTTCAGTTCTTGATGAATTTTTTTCTGCATTTAGATATTTTCAATAGTATGCACATGTGATAGAGACAGCAACTTACCGCTTCTAATCTTAAAAATATAATTGAAACAGTTTTTATTTAATCTTAAATACGAATCTGTCATAAAAGTGTATAAATATATTATATAATTAAAATTTTTTAAGTAAATTTTAGAAATTGTCTCGAAAATAACAAGGAAATTCCCTAAGAAAAAAAATATATAAATCTAATTAAAAAAAACTATTGTACTTTATTTGAAATTAAAATTTGAATTCAAAATTTTATGTAAGTGTATGTGTATAAATATATAAACCTATGTATATGTTATTGATGAAAATTTTTGTTATGTTTACAGGTGGTTAATAAAAAAAAAATGTGATATGAATACCATTCAGAGTGGATATACACCACTACATTCAGCAGTTATGGGTAATGCTTTAGAAACTACAAAAATTTTAATAGACCAACAATGCAAAGTAACTGATACAGTATTACACTGTGCAGTTCAAGCTAATTCTGTAGAATGTATCAAATATCTTCTACATATTGGTATAGATCCCAACACATTGGATACTAATGGGAACACTCCACTTCATATAGCAGCAGACAAAGGATACACTGAATGCTTAAAGCTTCTTTTGGCAAGAAGTAATAAAACAATAAATTTGAATTCTAAAACCAAACAATCGACAGCTTTACATATGGCAGCAGAAAATGGGTATACAGAATGTGTTAAAATTCTACTAAATGCTGGGTCTAGTCATAGTGTGATCAATGATAAAAATCAATCTCCTTTACACTTAGCTGCGAAAGCTCAATGCGCTGAATCTGTAGAAATATTATTAGAATTAGGAGCAGAAGTAAACGCTTTAGATATCGACAAGAGAACAGCTTTACATTCAGCTGTTTGCAAAGCTTTCTTATCTTTTCACGTGGTTGAGGTATTAGTAAAATGGGGGGCAAATGTCAACATTCAAGATAGATATGGGTATGCACCACTTCACATTGCTGCTTTAAATGAATTATCTCAATGTGTGGATTTCTTGATCTTAAAAGGAGCTGATATAAGCTCTAGGACAGTTGGTGGGATGAGTGCTTTAAGTATAATAAATAGAAAGACACCCACTAGTATAAATACAATTAAAAAAAAATTTGACCAGGCAATTACTTTAAATGATCAAGGTTCTGCTAAAGAAGTTGAACTAATAATGGATTTTCGATACTTACTACAAAATCCTAGTCAAGGTGAAATCATACTATTACACACTTTGGAAGAGTGTGGTCAAAAGGTGATGCTTGAACATCCATTATGTAAAGCATTTTTATACTTGAAATGGCAAAAAATTCGTCGATTTTATTTTGTACGCCTTATTTTTGATGCAATTTTTGTTTTACTTTTAACTTCTTATGTAATGACAGCTCTAGCACATGATTGTTATAATAAATCGAGAAACATAACAGAAAACCAAAATATTACTGAAGGTGAGGGTCCATTACGTGACAGTTATAATAAATCAATGAACAAAACAGATGACCAACAAATAATTGAAGATCAAAATAAATTAGAATATCAACATTCCTGCCGTTTAGAGATTAATGTATTTGATTCACAATTAATAACTTATGGAATTATAGAATTTGTTTGGTATGTATTATTAGTATTTACAATGATCATAATAATTAGAAAGCTAATTGGAATAACAGGATTTACTTCAATTAAACAATATTTTCTAAATATCACTAACATAGTTGAATGGTTTGTGGTTGCCAGTGTTTTTTTAACATCGTTTTTATATGGAAATAAAACTTATGCTTGGCAAAATCCTATTGGAGCATTTGCTGTTTTATTTGGATGGTCAAATTTAATGGTTATGATTGGTCAACTACCTATATTTGGAACATACATTGCTATGTTTACCAAAGTTCAAAAAGAATTTGCAAAATTATTATTAGCATATTCTTGCTTACTAATAGGATTTACAATAAGTTTTTGTACGTTATTTCCTACATCAAAGGATTTCAATAACCCTTTAATTGGCATAGTTAAAGTACTGGTAATGATGACAGGAGAAATCGATATGGAATTATTATGCGATTTCGAAAATTCTCCAGTAATTTTTAATATAAGTGCGTATATAACTTTTATATTGTTCATCATATTCGTTACTGTTGTTTTAATGAACTTGCTGGTTGGAATAGCAGTTCATGATATCCAAGGTTTACACAAAACTGCAGATCTCTCAAAACTTGTCAGACAAACTCAGCTAATTCATTCACAGGAACAAGCATTATTCCAAGGCTGTTTGCCAAGACGAGTTATCATTTTTTTTAATTGGAGTGCTAGAGTTACACCATCTGCATATCGTAGGGTACTTTACGTAAAACCATTAAATCCTACAGAAAAAAGATTGCCAAAAGACATAATGGAAGATGCATTAAATATAGCCAGACAAAAACGATTAAATACTGTAGACTATAAACAAGCTGTATTGGAAAATAAAATGGAAAACAAAGCTCTTGTCGAAGAAATAAAACAATTGAAAGAAATTGTACAGCACCAACAAAACCTCTTATTACAGCTAATTAACAAATCTTCATAAATATTTTTAGTCTTAATCTTTATGTATCAATATTTATAATTATTATATGTCGTCTTTAAATAAAGTATTGATATATATATATATATATATATATATAAGAAATTTGCGTCATTATAATATTGAAGGATAAAATGACCTTGTTATACTTTTCATGATAAATTACATAACATGTTGTGTTCAAAAGAAATAGGAGCTTTTGGATACACTAGGGTAATATTTATATTTCCCTATGACATTTTACCATAGATCAAAACAATCTTGTAAATCAATAGTTTTATACAATAAGTAAAATGAGATATTGATTTGATGAAAAAAATCTCATAAATGAATAGGTATATTACTAATATAATCATGTAAGAAATAGGCACATTTTTTTATTTCCATCTTTATTTTTAAATATGTAGTAATAGTAATAATTCAAGCATGATTAAAGAAATTACACTTAAATAACATAAGAAAATAAAATTCTTTAAATAAACAATTAACCAATGGGAGTTCTGTTCAATGACAATATAAATAAGATTTATAAATACTAGTTATAACACATTGTGAGTTGAAATTCTTAGTATACAACATTTATATGCTGTTTTAAAGACAATGTAAACAAAATATAAGCCAGATTTTAGATGTATAGCATTTTGTTAGTGCTAATCTAATACACACACACAATATTATAATATTTAGGCTAATAGTGAATAAACTAAACCATTGGTTTTCAAAAACAAATAAAATTTACACTGTTTACTTAATATGAAAAACTCGAATAATCGAAACAGTAATATTATTAAAATTTACCTAAGAAGGAAAATATCTTATTAAACAGTAACCAGGTATCCACTTAAATTATACTGTTATTGAAAATAATAGACAATATGATTAAACCAAAGATGGTCAACCATTCTCCATATTGTGCCAAATAAATAAAAAGAATATTTTTGCACAATGGGTATTTTTCTAATCCTGGGTGGGATACTCTTGGGTGTGTATTGAATTTTTTATTTCTTCATTCAAATGATTCTGAGTGAATCTTTATTTTATATATGTTACACTCCAGTCGTGAAATTGCCCATTTCATGTAATGGGCAATTTTTTACTCAGTTCATGAAATAGACTGTTGATGCGGTCATTTCATAAACTGGGCAAATTTTTACCATTTTTTGCACATTTCATGAACTGGACGTACTAAACAGCAGCCCAGTTCATGAATTGGACAGCAATAAAATAGGTACTAATAAACGGATTATACACGGACGATTTCTATCTAGTTTCTATGTAGAGACCATGTAGGGAGAAAGTGTGATTACAATGATTACAATACTATGATTAAAATTTCAAAAAAATTTTCACAAATTTTAATGTTATTCTCAAACTATTATTTACATATATTTTTTTAAATATACTTGAATATTACAATAGTTTTAAACAAACTATATTAGTTTATTTATTTAAATTTAATTTTTTTATTTAATTGTTCTTAAATTTCGATGTAATTTTTAGATTATTATTTAAATGTACCTGTAAAATATTACAGTTTTAAATAAACTATACAAAGTTTGTTTTTTTTTAATAATTTTGTTTGATAAAAACGATTAAAATTTTATTCATTTTATGAAATTTTCTGTTTCATACAAAATTTATAAAATATTGTCGTTTTTAAATTATTATTTAAATTTTTTTTTTTTTTTTTAATATTCCAACATACTATAGTTTTATGAAGAACACAGTATCATTATTTTTTTTTTATTTACTTTTTGCAAATCACTAACATATATTACAGTTTAAAATAAAACTAACTGAATTTTTTTCTTACACATTTATTTGCGTGTCCAGTTCATGAAATGTGCAAAATCTGGTAAAAATTTGCACAGTTCATGAAATGACCGTATCAACAGTCCATTACATGAACTGAGCAAAAAATTGTCCATTCCAAGAAATTGGCAATTTCAAAACTGGTGCGTAACATATACAATAATAGTAATTGTTAATATGTTTAACAATTATTGTTATTTAATAACAGAATAAGCCACATGCATTTCATTATTTGTGTAAATGATCAAATTTGTATAATTCATATAATAATAAGGACTAGTATTACCAAGTGGTCGAAATTCGACCAAAATAACAAAATTAATTCATTTTTGTGTGATTGTACACCGATTTTACATATCATATTAATATACACACAATAAACTTAATTGTTGAACTAAAATTAATTTTGTTACATACAACACTTATTAAAAACAAAATTTGATTTTTTATATATTTCCTTAAACCTAATGAATCATAATAAAATAATAAAGTGGCTCACATTATCTTTTATCGATATTATTTCCCTTTAATATAATTAGTACTTTTGATGTGCGTGGATTTTAGTTCAATAGTTGAAAAAAAAAACATAAGAGTGCAGAAATTATTGTCAACCTTTTTGATTATTCATGAACAAGAAATATACTATAATATTTGTCTGTACTATAACAAATATTTTTCCAATCTAACTCTTGTAAAACTGTCGAAAATTGACAAAAAACGGCAAAATATGCAATTACCGCAATTTCTGTAAAATTGAAAATTACTTTTTGACATAACTTCTAAAATAATGCAAATATTTGCATTATATTTTTCTTCTTTTATTATTAACTTCCTTTGTTCAGAATCGTTTAATTGAAGAAATGATTTATCATTTCATTAAAATTCAATACACCCGTCAAGAAAATCCCATTCGACGAGCAAAGAACACCCCGACGAGCGAAGTATACACTATTTTTTTTCTCTTTCTGGAAACACTATCATATAGAAATACTTGTCCAAATGTTTCGACCAGAATCTCTATAGAACCAGAATTGTACCCAGATGGTACTTAAGAGAGGTCATTTTTCCAATTTCTCAATACTTTTTCCAAAAATGGGGAAAAATTGACAAAAAACGGTAAATTATGCAATTTCCGTAAAATTGATATTACTTTTTGACATAACTTCTAAAATAATGCAACTAGGGACTTGAAATTTTCACAGACCACTAAAAATAGTTACGAGAACATTTCTCATTTTTTGTTAGTTTTTATGCAATAAAATTTTTGATTTTTGATATTAAGACTTGAAAATTTAATATAATCTCACTGACATATATGTCTAATTGACCTGAAAAAAATCTCGAAAACTGTTAGTCAACTTTTTTTTTATACCCATTTGAAGTTAGAATTTTGATGAAATCAAGGTTTTACCTAAAATTATACACTTTAACGTACATGTAAGAAAATTCGCAAAACCGATTGTTTTGAAATTTGGTACCTAGATAGAGAATTTCATTGCGAATATTTTGGTGCAATAAAATTTCTTACGGACGAATAACTAAACATTTTACAAGGGTTTGATTGAACAAAATCAGAGAAAATACAGACAGATATTAGGAGATATCTATAGATTATAAACACGTGGTTGTTGAAGGTTGATAATGCTTTATTGCATCTTTTGTATTTTTTGATGCTGAATATGATGGTGTGAATTAAAATCCACGTGCAACAATAGTTTTCTAACTATTTTATTCTATTTTGAAAGTTCAATATTTTAGGTTATTATACTAAATACCTACTATTTCACCTACAGGGACAAGTAATGTTTTGTGGCGTAATGGTAAGGCAACTGACCTATCACGCCACAGAACTTGGGTTCGATTACAATCCGGCACTCCGAATTTTTGTATTTTTTTTTTTTTTTTATATTATTAACTTCCTTCATTCAGTTATTGTTTCTTTAAAATTCAATACACCTCGACGAGCAAAGTACACACGCTTTTATTATTTTTCACTTTCAACAAATAATCCACATGTTCATTTGCAATGTATTTAAATAATTATAAAAATGAGCATTTGATAACCTACTAATTAAATTATGTAACTTAATTTAAATTACCTGTTCTCTCGCTTGAATATCATCAAAAAATTCAATTCCTTTTCCATTTATTGACAGCTTTCCGGTTCCTGGATAGTAAACTGTAACATCAGCCCTAGCATCTTTCCTAGGGCAATCTAAAAAAATCCAATGTAATGATTAAACAAGAGAATGAAAATAATTAATAAAAATCTACAAATAAATAAATATCTATAAAATTGATAACATAGAATTTATTATTAATTATTTATTAATAAAGATTGTAAAATGAGCAATTTCATTGCATTTTGTAATTTAGAGCTCTTATAATCAAAAATGTATTCAACTTATCTTAACAAAGACATAAATATAAATTGACCTAAGTTTGTATTCTATTCTAAAAACTACTAAATTAAATATGGCATGGAGTAATAAATAATAATGAAAAGAAATTTGTGATTTGAGACATTGTTTCGACAGAAAAATTTTATTGAGTAAAAATTTTTCTTTGAAAAAATCTATCATTTTTTGTAAGAATCATTTGAGCTGTAGATACATAATTTCAACTTTAAAAGTGTATAAAAAATAATTCATTAAACCTATATTTTTAAATTAGGAATAGATAAAATTACTGATGTCCCCTCCAGTTTTTTATCAAATTTGAGTTTAAAATATCAATTATATTTAGGCACAGATATAGATAATAAACTAGATTGCTAACTACAATATAAAGACAACCATGCCTGATTTTCCGCCATGACAGTTGTGGGCTCTGGTATTTTATCATTTTTTGTCATAGTGATAATATCATTTATCACTGATGCAATTATGCGCCATCAAAATATAATGTCAGTTAGATAGTTAGAACAAAATAAATAAAAAAAGTATTATTTTATTTAATAACTAATTACTCTTTGAAGTTTGGTTAATATACAAAATATTTCATGTACAAATTACTGTACTTAATAATGTAATATTAACTTTTATTTACCTTGTCTCTGTGTTATTACTTATTTCTGACAAAGCAATTCAAAGTACAATATTCTAATAGTAAGATTTATTTCATATTACACTAAAGTTTATAACGTGTTTTATATTTATACTTTTTCCAATTTTTGTTTCAATTAAAACCTCATACATTTTTTAATTATTACTCCACAAATAATTTTATTGCACAGAAATATTTACAATGTAGTTCTTTAACTATGTATCAAGTTTCAGGAAGGTCAACTGGACAAATTATTTCGTATATTATATGTTTAAGTCTGTAACTTTATATAAAATTAATGGATTCTATTAAAATACAGACTTAAAACAATTATAAACAAAAAAGTCTGATTTACAATTTTCAAGATTTTCCATGATCATAAGATATATATGTGAATGAGATTATATTTAAATCTATATAAAATTTGAATTTAGGAGAATACATTACTATAAAAGCATATTATATTTTTCATAATTAACAACAATTTTTAAAGAATATTATGAATTTTTCAGGAGAATATTAGCATCTTATTTTTGCTACTTTAAGAAAATATTATTCAGACCTCTAATTATCACAAAATATTAGACGAATAATTACTATCTAATGACAGAATATTAGTCGAATAATAACTAATAAATAATTAGCCGGTAGTATTATTTAAATTGTAGCTAATATTTTGGTAGTCCGACTTACTCGGTCATGTTTATTATTTGTCGACTAATTATACAGTAGTATTTCTGAAATTATGACTAACAGTCAGCAATCTGATTTATTCGATAACGCCCATCACTCTTTCACACCATGGGTATTCTTCGCTCCTCAGGTAAAAATTTGAAAGTGCATTAAATATAAAATAATTTCTTCAATAAAACGATTTTGAACAGAGCTTCAGTTAATAAAAGACAATTTTACTTCAAAATTATAAAATTTATTAATATTACAAAAATTTATTTTGCATTCAGCCACTTTATATCCCACTATTAACTGAGAACACGAGAAAAAAATTGTTGATGAATAAAGTGTAACAAAGAAAACAATTTCTAAAATTTTTTTTCATATTTTCAAAATTTTCTTATACTAAAACATATTATTTATTATCTAACTATATTTTAATTTTTTATAAAGTGTATATTATACTTGATAAAAATATTATGTTAAAAAGTATTCTATTAAAAAATGTAATTATAAATAACAAAAACTAATTATCCCTGAATATTTATTTACCTTTAACAGTGACATAGGCTTGTCCATCTTTATTGTATTCAACCTTAAAATATTTTTTAACAAATATTATGTAGTATATATATATATATATATCGATAATATAATTATAATTACTGGTGAAGATTCAGTGATAGCTTTAGTTGATATCATTGGTTTTTGATACTCCGAAATAAATTCAGAAGACTTATATGAACACGGGTGTTTCAACAAACGTTCAATAGCAATTACAAAACTCTTATACTAAAACAAAATACAAAAGCATATTATTAATTAAAACATAAAATTAAAACTATAATAAATATATAATTTAAAGAACTTTTTGTTGTGTCATACTTAAAAAGGTGATATTGTAATTTGTAATTTATTTAAACATAACATCAATTATTATATTTCAAATAGTAGCATTATAACCTTAATATTTACTATGTAAAATTACCTCATAACTTAATGAATTTTGATTTGGTTTATATTTGTACATCTATACAGTATATCATAATACAGTTTTAATTTATTTAAATCGGCAAAATACCTTTTTTATTAAATTATTGCCCCAACTCTTGTTAATTTATTTATTATCAAATAAAATTAAAATGGAATGACTTAAACAATAATTTTATTTTATTAAATTGTTTTGTTTCTTGGTGATACATCAGCATTGGTATCACCTATCACATTGTAAACAAATGGCCTCAACTTCATTGAATTCAGTTAATGACCGCTGATATTTATGACAACATAATTTTACTATCAAAATAAAATGAAAGAAATAATACCCACAGGCCTTGAATTATATGGTGAATCGAAACTCTATGCCTTATCAATAGTTAGCAATCTATGTTTCGTTTATTATATATATCTATAACTCGGAGTATAAAATACAAACATCATTATAAAATAAAATAAAGCAGCTCTAATTATCATAAATCAATATTAATTCATTACAACATAATTAGCACTAATATTTATTGTGTTGCCTCTGGTCAGTCATCCAGATCACACAGATTTATTTTAAAATTTCTACTCACATCACAGCTATAGGTGTTTAATGAATAGACCAACTTAGTAATTTTCAATTAATAAAACTTTTGTTGTTGGTAAATTAATTAATTAATTAACTAAATAAAATAAATTAAAACAGGAAGATCAAGAAAAAATTCAGTTATTTATACTTTTAATACTAATTTTGTTTTTAGAGATTATTGATTTATAATTAAGATACTAAATTAATAATATTTGGTTATGAATAAATTTACTTCATGTTCAGATAGTTTTTCAACAGTTATTTTTTCCAAATCTTCTTTAGATAGCCATTGACTTCCTAGTGATGTTCTGTAAATAATATTTATAAAACAAAAAATGTATGATAGTAAAAAATAAATAAATATATTATCTTTAAAAATATACAAGATGTCCCAGTAAGATTTTACAAATAAAATTTTGTTAAATGCACTTTTGTTCTAGTGTCTATTTTAGATTCTAAACAAAGTGAAGAAGCTTATGATTTTACAATGATGTTTTTTTTTCACTTTCTGTAAACACTTTTTCATATAGAAATAATTGTCCAAAAGTTTTGATCAGTATCTCTATAGAACCGGAATCGTACCCAGATGATATCTCAATACTTTTTCCAAAAACGCGAAAAAATTGACGAAAATACGCAATTACCGAAATTTCCGTAAAACTGAAAATTACTTTTTGACATAACTTCTAAAATAATGCAGCTAGGGACTTGAAATTTTCATAAACCACTAAAAATAGCTACGAGAACATTTCACAAAAAAATTTATCAATAATCTAACCCTAAGAAGTTTAAAAAAACATATACTATAAATTCCCCAAATTGGTATTTGCAAGATATTAATAGTTTAATCAATAAGTCCATCAATCTATCATCACTTAAAATTTATTGGGACATCCAGTAAAAATATAAAATATTTATCTTACAATCTCTTTTCTTCGTCTGGAAGAATATTGTTTTTTCTCAGGTTATCTTCGAACTTATTTAATTCTGATAATTTTGTAGCTATATCCTGTAATAATAGTAAGTATTTTGAATAATATTTGAATATTTTTCACAAATTCTTTTGTTTTATATAATTAAATAAATAATATTTAATTATTAACTACAGTTAACTTTAAGCAATTTGATTCAATATAAATTAAAATGTTAATACTTTTATATATTTTGAATAAAGAGAAGAAGCTTGTGTTTATATAAAGATGTTTATTTTTATTTTTTCTGAGAACAATTTCTCATAAAAAACTATTTGTCCAAAAGTCATGATCAGCAACTTTTTGAAACTTTATTTGCCCCTAGTTGGTACTTTAGAGGTCATTTTTTGAATTTCTTAATTCTTCAATTTTTTTTTTGTTGAAAACAACTACCCAAAATTTGATAAAAGAAGACTTGGAAATCATATTTTGATCCAAACGTTATGAAAATTTTAACATAGATAGATACTAGGGCATATAGAAGAAACTAGTTACGCAAAACAAAGTTCATGAAAAGTGAAACAAGTTTCATCAAACCATTCAATACAAAAATAATTATATACCCATCGAATTTCATAAAATTAAAATTTCACAGATTTTTACAAATATGTTTTCATGAAACTTGTAATTTTGGTTTTATTCAATATCTAGATTTATTTATCATCTTTATTTCAATATCTGGAATATAATGATCAGCGTTTATTAATTATAAAGAAGTAATTTATTTCATTTTATTATTAATATATATTACAATATAATCTATACACTTTTTTTCCTTTTCTTTATTTATTAGATAAAAAAAAAGTAAAGTAAAGTATAGAAATGAAAGCCAGACATTTTTCACACCATAGATACTCTTTACTCTATGGGTCAAATTTGGTGGGTATGTTGAAAATAACGACTATTATAATATTGTTTTTTATATTATAAACTTTTTTCGTTCAGAATCGTCTTATTGAAGAAATGATTTATTCTTTCTTTAAAATTTTACACATCCACTAAGAGTATCTGACCTGAAAAGCAAAGAATATCCGTGGTCCGAAGTATGACCGGCTTTCTTGCCTATACTTTACTTTTTTTTAAATTGAACATATTAAACATACTTTAAATCACAACTTGTATCATAGTAAAACATAATAAATATTTGTTTATTCAGTACCAATATTGTTATAACCTATATATACATACTTTTAATTCACATATTTTATACTAACTAGTGTTAAATTGATAACTGTATTCACATCACAGTATTACTTTCTTAAAAAGTTACATACCTGTTAATTTACATAAATAAAAAAAAATTATATTTAAAAAAATTCTGATTTCTTTTGATGGAAATAAAATTACAATAAGTCAAATAACCATAAATTTTTAAGAAACAATGAATTGCTTCTTAAATAAAACAATTTTCATCAAAGTTTCAGTCAATTAAACAGAATAATAATTATCAGTTTTGTGAGTATGTTTAACACTTAAATAACAAAATAGTTATGTCCACAATATTGTTCATCATTTTCAGATCAATTTCATTGTGTTTTGAAATTTAAAGTTCTTATTACTGAAAAATGAATTGATGATTATTGTAATGAAGTAAGTGAAACTCCTCTCAGAATCAATTTAATGAAGAAATGATTTATTATTTCTTTAAAAATCATGACTTTGACACGGTCCATGCTGTGACATGATGTAAAAGAAAATGAAAGAAAAATTATATCTCTGGTGCAAATTTGAATCTGAGACCTAATACAATAAATGGTGAATATTTAATTACTATAGGCCACAGTGGCTTATATTTGCATTGTTAAACCGAGAAGAAATAATGCCGTGTACAACAGTCAATATACTTTGTACCTACGACGCACTTTGCGTCAGTCTTCTTATTGTTTTCACTTTTTATATACCATTCTAATATGTATAAATATTAATATAATTATATATTAATATTAATATCAACATTAGTATAAATTTATTTAAAAGAAGAAACCTATTGCCGGGTCAACATTATATCCTGTGCTGTATATTATAACTAGGGCCCGGAACTTGATGACCTAAAAATATGTAAAAAATGCATAAAATGACATAAAAATGTTAAAAAATGACATTATATATATATATATTTTACGGTTTTTAAACTCGAAAAAAAAGTATTAATCAATTAATAATCTAGTGGAATTTCTTTTCTTCGAAATTCTTGAATTACT
>JAIPRM010000569.1:19520-37585 GCA_025469315.1 Stegophylla sp. TES_Ste_2020
CCGTAAATCGAAAAATTCCCTAAAAAATGCAAAAAATGCAAAATAAAAATTGTGCCATTAGTTTCTGTATTTCATGAATCGAATTTCTATAGAGACGAGCAATACATTAGAGCAAAAGAAAAAAAGATGCAAGTGCATCAAGTTCCGGGCCCTAATTATAACATATATAAATAATGAGTTCTCTATTGTACTTCCAATTTGTCTAAGGCTTGAATATTGTTGACATTTTCGATATTTTAGAAATATTATTAATGGAATAGGCAATACCAGAAAAAATGTATACCCCCAATTGATTATTTGTAAAAATAATCAATTATACCATTACTGTAATTATATAATATTTATGAATGATTACTAAATTAAATGACTTACATGTAAAATTGAATAAAAATTTGGTTTCCCTGTATAAAAAAAAACATGGAATGGGCGTCCTGTATCATCAAATTCTGCATCTTTTTTAGGTGGAAATACTTCACTTGGTGGTCTCATAAAAGGTCTTGCTTTTGGATCATACAAACCAGAAGGAAATAGATAATCAATTGATGCCTGAAATTAAGTAAAGTAGTTGATAAATTGTATAAAAAGTGCAGATTTTTAAAATATATTGTTTTAATAGTCAGACAGGTTACAAACTAAATATATAGCATTAATTTTGCTTACAAAAATGATTTCATTTTAAAGCTCGATTTTAAAGTAAAATTTAAATAATAATTTTAGAATTTTAATTTATATTTAAATTTTAAGTCCTAATTTTAAAATAAAAACTTGCTAAAATCAACTAAGGTTATATAATATATCTTAAAAGAATTTTTTTTTTTTAATGTGTACAATACCATGAAAATTAAAAAATTTTAATTATTGGTAAACACTAACAAAAAATGTAATCATAATCTTCATGGATTTCTTTATTTTTATTTATCATCTATCATTTATTTTTTCACCTCACAAATTTCCACATTTACTTTACACTTTAATGTCTTCCATTTGTATGGAAATAAAATGTTTGAACTCAATATTTATATGGATAAAATAAGAAAAGAGATGCTATGATCATTTTATGTAATTCTATTCTACTTTAAAAATATTATTACATTTATAGATTTCCAGAGAAAGGGCTATAAAAAAAAAAAAAAGTAATTAATAAAATGATGACTATAATTTTTGCATATTAAATTATATATATTTTGAATTATAATCATAATAAAAATTGAGATTACCTAAATATTAATAAGATTATATTATTCAATAAAATATAGCAGAGGTATTTTAAATATAAGCTTTCATAAGCTTTATTGGTAATTTGTTAAAAATTAGGTATTGTAAATAAATAATATACTAACATCAATATCTTGTTGAGTAAATATTTCTGGATCAACTCCCATCATATTTGCTAAATGCCGTTTTCCAACATTGTATTCATGTGTTTGCTGTTCCATAAATTTATCTGAAATAATAGTTTTTTATGAAGAAAAATTATTTTATGAACACAATTTTATAAAGATGGTAAAATAATAGTCGTAGAACTTTCTGCTATTGCTATGATTTGCTCCATGGACAAGATACTGGGAGTATCAAAATGGATACATAAAATGTCTGGTAGAGACTATTTTTACAATAAGCCTAATTGGCAGACAATATTTTGCTCTATATGAAACATGAAAACAATAATACATCATAATTTGTGAAAATAATCAATTTTGTCATATATAATTTAAGTAAACGCTACACACATATGACACAGCAAATTTTCATTCAATAGTTTTAGTAGTGCTGTGAGTTTTGATATTAGAGTGAATTGAACTAGTATCAAACTTTTGATTAAGAATATTATCTGGGCTTAAGCATCGGCTTTTGTTTGATATTTTAATTTTCATGATAGATACAGGTATTTGAAATATAATTTCAAAATAATCATATCACACTTGAAAATGAAAATATTGAACAAAAACCGACTCTAGAGCATAAATAATATTCTGATTCAAAATTTTAAAATACGTCAATTCACTCTAATATCAAAAATGGAGAAAGAAAATTTGGTATGTCGTATGTGTATGATGGAGATAATACATGTTGATGTAGCGACCTCTAAACGAGCTTACAGATATTTATAAAATAAATAAATGAAAAAAAAAAGCAGAACATACTTTGCACCATGGATAGTCTTCGCTCTTCAGGTGAGATTTGGTGGATATGTTAAATTTTAAAGAAACCATAAATAATTCTGAACTAAGATTCAGTAAATATAAGACAATTTCACTTAAAAAATATTATGTTGATTAATATTACAAGATAAATTATTTTGTACTCTTCAGTTTTATATATATCACTATTAACTGAGAAGAGGAAAACAAATTTTCAATATTTTTTTTATGTTTTCAAAATGTTTTGCTAAAATATTATCCACATTATTGTTTATCAATATTTATATTTTCATAAAGTTTGAACTAAAAAGTTTTACAGGCGTTTTTCTCAAATTTTCAAAAAAAGATTAAACATTTTGAAAAATGATCTATTAAAAGTATTATCGCGAATTGATTCGAAAAGTTGATAGTTGAAACTTTTACAAAAGTATTTCCATATGAAAAAGCGTTTACAGAAAAAAAAAATAAAACAAAATAAACATCAATGTCAAAACACAAGTTTTTTCACTCCACTCAGATATTAAAATAAATGCTAATAAGAAAAAATAAGTTTTTTAATAGTAAAAATTTGAAATTAGTTGTTATATTATAGTATATTAATAAGTTGTGATATCATTGAGGAATTCAAAAATAATTTAAAATAGCATAAGACTTACTATACTCCATAGCTCTTTGCAGATATGCTCGCATAGCTAAACTAGTTTTTTCTTCTACAATTTTTTTCTCAATAATTTCAACATTAGGATCATCTGTCCCTACATTGTTTAAGCCATATGTACGTGTAGGTACCTTATAAAGAAAATATTTTATGATGAGTATTTATGACACACTGTTATATTATACATTTTGAATTCAAAATTCATTATTTAATAAAAAAATACGTATATCTTACAAAATTTGATATTATTTTTGAAATATTTAATTTATGGTACACAACATTTGTTAGTAAACGTTGTATTAACATCATATTGAAAGATGAGAATTAATTATACTTTATACAATAAAAAATAAGCATATATAATAGTCATAATAACACTATAAGCAATAACTTGACGCCTTAATAAACTGATATTTTTGTTATCTATGAGTATATTGCTAAACAATATTAGTTTACTTATTAGTTATTATTCTGTAATTTATGATCAGTATGCTCATAAACTACAAATAAATATTAAGATACTTCTACTTGGTTAAACCATGATAAGAGAAGAATGGATATACCGGGAACACAGACTATCTTAGTCCATGACCGGGAGATACGCTGCATGTCTTGTCGAAAATGATAAGAATTTCAAAGGAAAAAATAATGGTGGCATCGAATCTGTTGCCAACCTACAATTTTCCAAATTTATATATTGTCAAGCAATTATTTTTTCATCCGGAATGCACGTACCGCTGTATTTTTTTATGATAAAAGTATGACCACAATTTATTTGATACTGAATGATATTAACGCTTCGCACTCGATTCAAATTGTATCAACTCCTGGCTTGCTGTGCAACATGGGGGCATTTCGGCTTGATAATCGACTTGCTGAGCAAGCATAGGTGCGCAGACGCTGTGTAAAGTACATACCTAACTTATTATTACAACGCCAATATGTCCGCGGAAAAATAATGCAAAAAAAAGTAGGCGGCGGCAAACAGAATCCAACCTGAAACGTCCTGTGGAACAAGTAGACGGGGATACTACCAGTTTCCCCACAGTAATAAGAAATTGTTAACTAATATAAAAAAAAAAAGTTAGGTTAGGTTAAAGCCAAGCCAAGATGTGTGCGAGAGAGACAGTCTTAGAAGAGGTTTTTTCATGGAAGATAAGACATTTTTCATGGAATATTTCTGTAACTTGTATATTTTAGATTCTGAACGTAGTGAAGAAGCTTATGTTTTTACAATGATGTTTATTTTTTTTTTCTCTCTCTTCTCTGTAAACACTTTTTCGTATAGAACCACTGGTCCAAAAGTTTCGATCAGTAACTTTTTAGATCCAAAATCGGATCTAGTTGGTACATTTGAGAGTCCATTTACAGGTCCTGTCCTCATTAGGATTGTCCCCATATTACAGATAAACTATATGATAAGGTTATTTCATGATAATCCTGCCAAATGCCATACTGCGGGGAAGCGCTCATTAATTATCATAATCATATAACTTTTATCATAAAACCAAACAGTGTTAGACTATGAACAAGAATAAATTATTTATCATACCATTTTTGAAAATTGTGGATTGGATACATTGTAGCAAAAATTCGATATGTGATTACGATGGTCGCCATTTTCGGAAAAGTGCACCCAACCCTTCTATGGAGTAGTCGCACTAACATACCCTATCAACCCAACCAGATGAAAGCGATTTTCGGTGGCACCAGTTGGTAGCACACTTACGATTTTAGACCATTATCATATCTTGGATTTTTATCATTTTCGGACAAGTGGGTATCTCCCAGCTCATGCTGCATTTACTGTTTAGTTCAGATTATTATTTATGTATTAATAAATATAATTTTTATACTTAAGAGTTCAGATTCTATTTAATATTTATGTTTATGTTTACTTATTAGTAAAAATTATCTAGTAATTGAAAATCAATAAAAAACAACAATTGGAGAAAAATAATGTCACAAGATTATTCTGAGGATTATAAGGCCAAAAAATCTCCAGTAAAAAAGGTATGAAGTAATATATGTATCTATAGATTGTTTTAAAAATTAACTTGATATTAATAAATTATGATGTTTTAATTAAATTAGATAAAAGATGATCGTAAACAATTAGGTTCTAAACGATTACCAATAGTTCTAGCTAAACGTGATGGATCTGTTGAAAGAATTCAAGAACTTGAAAAATCACATTCTCAACCAACAATATTAATAAAACCACGAGATGCTGAAAATAGATCATTGTCACCTACTCATAAGTGTGCTCCACAAATGTAAATATTTTACTTTATTTATAAATGTTTTAAATCATTAAAACTAATTTATATGTTAATTTTTTATTTTGGATTATTGGGACTACCGCTTTATTGGAAAAAATAGCACTCAACCAGTGTGTCTCAATAAAGTGGATTCAACTATATTTTGAAAATTCTATATTTATCTCAAAATTGATCAAATTTAGATGAATTTTTTTCATTCTGTATTATATTGTTTTTCACAAGAATCGAACATTTCAAGTTTCTATACTTCTAAATAACTAAAATTAATTTAATATAACATCATATTTACTCTGATTTTATGTAGTTTTTTCTTGTTTTTGAAAAAGATACTGATAATTTAAAAAAATTACCTTTCTAAATAACTATTGAGGATCAAATTTAATCAAGTAAAATTTCTGGACATATTTTTTGCATTCTAGCCTTTTTTTTATTTTTATTGGTAAAAGTAAAACATAAATACCCTGGCCAAGTTTAAATACACAAAAGTGGTAGGTAACATTAGAAAAATATATGTTAAGAGTTGATAGGTAATCCTTGAGGAAAAGAAAATTATTGAAGAAATTTTTTCTAATTAAATGCATATTGCGCACAATGAGAAGAGATTAGTGTGAGGCTTGTAAAAGTGATTATGAAAGTTAATGTTGAAAGAAGAAGACTGAAAAAAAGGTAGTTTGATACAATATTCTCAAATTATTTCATCATAATACACTTTTTTTTTGCTCTTCTAAATCACTTTAATAAATGTGCTCATCAGTGTGAAATATATATTTATTTATTTATTTTTGTGAGATACATTTTATGAAAATATTCAATTAATAATAATCTTCTTGTATTAATATTTTAGAACTAAAAAAGAAGATTCTTATCAACCTTGCATCCAAAAACCAGGAAACGAAGGTATATTATTTTACTTAAAAACTTAACTATGATTTACAGAATGTTCCAAAAGTCCTGTATCATCCAAAGCATCTCCATTGCAAATAATTAAACCTGTATGATATGCAATAAAGTGCAATTTCATAGGTTTAATTTTATATAAAAATGTATTGTTTTATTTAATTTTTAAAGTTTTCTTGGCAGTTATTTATTTCTATCACATATTTTCTAACAATGAAAAAAAAATATATTTACAGTTAAATCTATCTAAAAACGAATCACTTGGCACTAATAAATTTTTTTATAGTGAAGATGATTAGAAATTAAAGTGTCAAGAATCCTCATGTATTGAAAAAATTATATTTTAATTAAATATTTCATACAGTGTAAATATATACTTTAATATTTTAATACAAATGTATATTTAAATGCTTTATTGTGTATAGTATTAAACAATTAAAACCAATTAAACAATATAAAGTAAAACTATTGAAATTCATCTTATCTTTTCTATAGATTTACAATAGAATTAGTGACATTAAAAGGTGAATAAATCAACATGATAATCGTAAAGAAAAAACGCGATATAATGTTAAAGATAGTGATAAAGTTTAGATTGTCTTATTTATTTATTTATTTATTATTATTGTATACGGGCTGGGCCCTTTTTACATATATATATATATCTACGTGCATATTTGTACATACGTAAAATAAACATTAATAAAGTAATTAAGTAATTTAGTAATTTAACAGCAATTTACAAACTAAATTCTAATTTACATATTTAACAACAGTTTAAGCTAAAAATTAAAATTAAAGTTAGGATCTATATTGGCATTTGACATTAACCTATGTAATGGTTCATTTGCTAAATAATTTGTGGTGGCACGAGGAACGTAAAAAGGAGCAGTAGTTCTAGATGAATGCTGAGGTACTTTAAAACAGAGTAAAATTATAAAGTTTATATGGTCTTATATGTTTATTTTTTATTGTAATTTGAAATTATTTATGGAATATTCATTAGATGTATGTAAATAAATGAAAATCAATTTTCGTTTTTCATAAATGTTGTATGTAACAAAATAATTGATAGTTCACCATTTTTGTTCAATTCTTCAAAACTGATAATTATGTTTTGTATTAGTTGAAGCTCTATTCAGAATTATTTTATTGAAGATGATTTATCGTTTCTTTAAAATTCTATACACTCGTCAAGAGTATCCCACCGACGTGTGAAGAACACCCCAGCGATGTACACACTTTTTTTCTTTTTTTCAATGAAATACCAATTAAACATTTAATTCTTAATCCAGCAGAAATTTTCTCTAAACAAAAGATTTCATTTTGCTCTACTTATCTTTGTTTTACCTTATTTTACTTATCTTTGCTTTAATTTATTTTATTTTTATTTTTTTACTAGAAAAGGAAAAAATAGTTTTGCTAAAAATAAAAAATAATTTTTGATGAGAAAAAAGTTATGGAAAAAAATTTTTCTTCTTTTTTCTTCCTATTTTCATAATTATTTTCACGCCAAAATATTTCTCATATTATTGTCAATCTATTTTTAAATTTTCGTAAAGTTTAAAAAAAAGTTTCTGGTTTTTTTTTTTGTCAAATTATGTAGTTTTCTCTAAATTTTGTAGAAAAATATTGAGAATTTTGATTGATTGTGATCCAAAAAGTTGCTAAATCTAAAAATGTTTTATTAAAATTAATTTAATCTTTTGGACAAGTGTTTTCATATGAAAAAGTGTATACCAAAAAAAAAAAGATAAGAAAAGTATAGAGAAGAAAGCCAGACATACTCAGCACCAACGGTATTCTATGCTCCATCTCTTGATGAGTGTTTTGAATTTTAAAGAAATGATAGATTAAAAATAAATTAAAAATATATTCGCATGAAAGTATATGAAAAAACAATAAAGCCTTTTGAATTTTAAATTAATTATAATTAAATAAAATATTTATGTTTAATTAATAACAAGAAAATAATTTTTGAAACAGGTAATGTTGCATATAGTTTAAAATACATACAATTATAAATATAAAGTCAAAAACAGTTATTGAAGTCCAAGGATTATAAATCCCAAGTTTAATTTTTTGCTAGTCTTGTTGATAAATATATTGGAAAAACGTAGGTATACATCTAATTATTTAAACATTTTAAAAGAAATAATTTAATTGATTTAATAACTAAAATTAAATATTTGTTGAGTTTTATTATTGAGTTTATTGTCAAGATATAAAAGTGATTAGCATAATTGAATATTATTTTTACAATGATGTTTATTTTATTTGATTTTATTATTTTCTTATAAATTACTTATTCAAAAGACTCGATCAGCAACTTTTTGAAATCTGATTTGCCTCTACTTGGTAAATTTTGCCATTTTTGTAAATGTAAAAAATGTTTGTTTGATTTGATATAACTATAATAATGTTATAATAATAAGTTCAGATATTTAGGAACCATTCTTAAATTATTAATATAGCTTGTTTGTTAGTCGTTGTTGATCTGAAATGATATTTTTAATCTTTGGTTTAATAGAATTTATTCAACAAATTTCCATTCTATTTTCCAATTTGATTTCAGATTTGTATTATAATAGTCAGAGGGGAAACTGTCATTAATAAGTAATTGAAAATGGACTAAATATTTTTAGTGGTTTTAACATCAGCCAAGTTAGGATACTCATTGTTTTAATGTTTTTATAAATGTATAGTCGATTCAATCAATTGTTCTTCATTTGATGAATATAGCATATTTTCATCTGTTTTTACCATGGATTTATTACTTTAGTATTGTTCTGGTATTGATTTATTTGTTGGTTACCTTCAATAATAAAGTTGGCGATCATCAAGGGGGTTGCAACCCCCAGGTTGATAAACACTGCTCTAAACTTTAGATCCTAAATTGCATCTGACCCAAGAAGTGAATGGCCCATGAAACAACCTGTTGTGCGACATATTTCTGGTTTTCTTGTATATACTTTTACTTTACTTCAATTTATTTTACTGTACTCATCTTTACTGTACATTTCATTACATTCTTTAATTTTATATTTATTATCTAATAGAGAAAAAAAAAAGTGTTTTTGCTTCGCTCAGAATCTAAAACTTAATTGTATGAAATAAATTTTTCTATTTTCTCATTAAATTGGAAATATATTTAAGATTTTGTTGAAAAACCCATGTTTGGATTAATCAATTTGCTATGCAGACACTTGAAGTGATACTTGACTTATGGACACACTGTAAATTATATGAATACTAATAAATAATAATATACCACATTTGTTTATTACTAGATCAAGTTCAACCTCCTACTGAAATGAAAACTCCTATTAAGATTATTGATGATTATATGCAATTTATCAATGATTCCTTAAGTAATAATTTACTTGAACAGACAGATTTTTTAGTAATTGGATGTTTGGGGTTGCAAGGTGTTGGAAAGTCTTCACTTATGTCTGAAATTGCCAATAAGTGAATTGCATTTTTTTATTTTATAGTTTATATTATGTACTTCACCTTCACATATCATTTTTAATACTTAATTGTTGTAATTTTTTTTATTTCTAGACCAAACCTGTTCACAACTACATCAGAGTTTCTAGAAACAACACAAAACTGCACTTCTGGTATTGACGCATATATTACTAAAAATAGAGTTATTTTATTGGATTGTCAGCCATTATTATCATCATCTGTTACTTATTCAGCCAGTCAAAAACGGATTAGCCAATTAATAGATCCATTGGGTTTATTAATTGATAATGAAATGGTTTCCTTACAATTGGCTGCATTTTTATTATCAGTTTGCCATGTAGTATTATTGGTTCAAGATTGGTTTTTTGATCCCAATATCTTCAAGTAAAAAAATTATAATAAAATAATTTTGTAATATATATATAAAAAAAATAAATAATTTTTTTAGATTACTACAAACAGCAGAAATGTTAAAGCCACCAATGCCTACATCACATCGTAATGAAGAGTTAGTAGAATATTTTCCTCATATTGTATTTGTACAAAACAAATCATTTTATTCAGACTTCAGTGTTGAAAATATTAAAACGATTCAAGTATGAATTTAAAATAGTTATAAGGAAGAAATTAAAAAATAATTTAATAAAATTTTAGCATGTGTATGCACAACTATTTGCACGATCTCGTCTCCATATTCAAAGTGGAATAAGTATTGCGAATGGCAATATTATTAGTGAACTCAATCCATCAAGTTGTGGTGATCCAATAAATTTATTTGTTTTGGCTAACAGTGAAAAGGATAAAAATGCAGGTAAGTCATTTGAACATTTAACTTTGTTTCAAGAAGAAAAAACAGATAATATTTAATTAGTAATATTCTATTTGTTTAGTTCAGTAAAAAAAGTAGTAATGTTTATTTTTATTTAATTTGTTTAGAATTTATGTCATTCAATATTTCTTATGCTAAATAATTACATACTTAAAAATTATTTATTTTCTAAGTGGAAAGAAAATTAAAGTATAATAATAATTTATCAATTTAGGATATGATTATTCTTTTAATTTTTAGGTACTAATGGTTATCATAAAATGCATCCAGGTCAATCAATTTTAATAAAAGAATTTAGGAAACAACTTTTAGGATTGCCAATTTCACCACTTACACATACTCAATTAACAGAAAAGACATGGTGAGTTTCAAAATATTTTATATATTGTAAATATTATAGAATAATGTAAATCAATTTAAATCTTGTTATTCGCCTATACTACATATTTTTAATGCATAGCAAATTATTTTCTATAATTATGCAAATAAATAATAATATAAACAAATTTACTACTAAATATAAAATATTCTAATTATTGTTTTTTATTATCTATATCATATTTCATTATTCGCCTAAAAGTTAAATAAAAAGAAGAACGTAGTTACACTCAAATCTTCATATTCTTTTAAAATATAGTTCCATAAACTTTTAGAACTCATGAAAATATTTAAGTAATATATTTTACAAACTTAGAATTTTTAGTAAATGTTGTAAATGAACTTTTGCGTGTATTATATTATAAAATATATATGACTAGTACTAACTCTTAAAATTGTGTATTTTATAGGTTTCACTATTGTGCCAAAGTATGGGATTCAATAAAAAAAAGTCAATTTTTTAATGAATACAATAGACTTCAAACATAGGTTTTTATTAAATTGATATAAATATTTATAAATTAAGATGACCAAAAATGTAATGTAATGTTTTTTATATGTAATTTAATGTATTTATTATTAAATATAGTTACACAAAAGGTAAATATATTGCAAAAACATTTACATTCAAACTTTTATTGATTTCAGCTTGCGGTTTAGCTCTTCAAATTTTAATACTTTTCTTATGAAGAAATCCCCATAACGATGAGCGACTTTAGTATCTGCTATATGTATCATATCACGATCAATATAAAAGTCAAGCTAAAAATAAAAATTATATAAAAAAATGATAAAAAGTATTTTTTTATACAATAAAAATAAAAGTTAGAATAATGAACAAACCTCAGATCCTGAATGAAAGTATCCATCTAAACCAGAAGCACCTTTATTCCAAACAATATTCTTCATCTTATGTTTGAAACACAATAAATGTTTAGTCAAATTTTCTTTATCATCAGTTGGTTCATTACTTTCACGTTGACCTTGACCTTGTGCCATGAATGTCACCAATTTATTAATTGGTAGAGTTGTGTACAATTTTAAATAACTGAAAATAGAGTATGAATACAACTTTAGTTATATATATACATAATACACTAATATTGTTTAATGCCATAAATTTTTTGTGAAAAATTATTCATTGTCTTGCCAAACAATATATAGATTTATAATGGATTGTTATATTAACACTTTGTGTACCTGCGAATTGTAGGCAACATTTTTTGCTGTTTAACTTCAGCCATAAAAACAGAGGTCTGGTATTTTACAGCCTCTTTTACTGAATCTTCAGCTGAATCCATAGACAAAAATTTTGGACATGCTATTTGGAAACAATTTTCAAACTCTTGTAAATCCCCATATTGCATTTTAAACATTTTATCAGTGTAATTTTTTTCTCGTAATACTTGTTGGATAGACTCATCAACACACTGTGGATGCAACACTAAACACATAGCTAATAATGTATACATTTGGTCAGTCTGCTTGTTAATCTAAGCATAAAAAAAAATAAAAACAAATGACGTTTAAAAACAATATACAAATAAGTTAAAAAATAATATGTATATTACTTGATCATTTTGATAGGAGCGAGTTTGGAAAAGTTGTTTTGTTCTTTGAATGTACAACAAAATTGAACTAAATGTGCGTATGGCATCAGAATAACGACGCATCATCATATAAGCAAATCCAACATAGTATGCTGTAGAAATGTGACATGCTGGTACTGAACTATATGCATTCTAAAAATATTCATTTTGGTATGAAATTTTTCATTAAAACTTTAAATAACGAAAATAGCATACTTTTTTATGCATGTCAATGTTTTCCAATACTTTAATGGCTAAATAATAATCCCCAAAAAGGCTATGTAAACGTAGTAATCCAATCATAGAATAATATCCTAACATTTTATACAAAGAATGACGACCAAATTCTCCAGCTACAGAATCTGGGTCACCACCACTAGCAGTAACTTCCAATTGTAATTTAATGTTAGACTTGTTGATAAATGAATGCAACACATTTAAAACCAATAAAACATTCCACACTTCATTGTTAGATGCAAGCAAATCTATTTCTTCTTGTGTTTTACGGCTGCGAGAACGAAACTGAGTAAAAGATTGGAATTGATAAACAAATTCATCTACAAGTTCCCACAACCATTGGTCAGGTAATTCCAAGGGCACTGGAGTCTCACAAGCTAAAATTTAAATCAAATTTGATTACATCTTCAATTTAAAAGTAGAAATAATTAGATGTACGAACTAAAGATATAATTGAATAGACCACAGTAGTTATAAAATGATCCAAATCGTTGTTTTGTTGAGGGTCCATTAGGTACACGTGCAAATATATGCCTATAGTACAATTCTTTGTACAACATCAAAAATGTCTAAAGTAAAAAATCCTTTTAATAACAATAGGTGTTACTTAAAACTGTATCAAATTTAATAATATAATACCTTATCATCATCCATAATTGTACCGACTTCAGTTTCACTAGGCCATGGAGCTTTATCAAAAAATTGATCGGATAATTTTGGAAACCTTTAATAAAACAAAGCTATTAGTTTATACACTTAGTAATTTAAGAATAAACTTACGTGTTTTCATACAAATTTTGCATTTCATACACCATTCCCTCATTAATGGCATTTCTGAAGTAAAGTAAAAACTTTTTGATAATTTCAGGCATTTTGGGTTCATATGGATCCACATCATAGTATCTATCCTCGTAATTATTGTAGTAAGTGTCGCCATCATATTCAGCCTAAAATATAAATGGAAAATATTAGAGTACAGTAAACGCCACTTATAAGATTCACTTTAGGATCAGCAAAAAATGTGTCCTTATAACTAGAGACCAGATTTTTAGATAAAACAAAAAAGTTAAAATATGATGCTAATATTCTCAAAAAAAAAAAAATGTTAATAAATTCTCTAAAAAATATGCAAAAATAGTCAGGGACTCTCATATGATATGCTATAAATAAAAAAAAACCAATATTAAAAAACCCAAAAAATTTTCTGTTATATATAGCAATATTAATAATAAAATTCAGATGTACCTATACACAAATTAAACTATATTAGTTGTATTGTTATAGTATGAGTATAAAAAAATTGTTAATGATTCATATTATTATTTTATACATACATATGCAGGGTGATTTTTAAGCGTGCTCAACCCCACTCTTTGATGTAAAAATGCAAGAATTGTGATTTTTTTTTTTTTTTTAATTTTTTAGTCACTTTAATACTACGTTTACATTCAGCCACTGCTGCTGCTACTCGCGCTACTGTATTTACCCCGCTCTTGACGGGAGCGTTGAGCAGCGACAATGCGAGGAGCATGATCAACGCGAGTGAGATGTTTACATACCTCGCACTGTCCACTTCCAAGCTCATTTCTCTGCTCACTGCCACGGAAGTGGGCTGTGTATGTAAACGTAGTATAAGAGCTATGTTATCTATAACTCATTTTTCCTGTCACCTTAAGGATATCCTGTGAAGATACAAACTTCGTTTTTCAAATAGCAACCCCCTATTTTAATTGCAGAATTTTATACCGGTTATTTTCTCGTGAATTGATGTATTGAAATCAAAATTTGAATGAGTAGTTTTTGAAAAATTCAAATGTAAATATTAAGGAAATAAGTGTTTTGGACACATATTTGGTTAATTAGGACCTATGTAGTTAATTAATTAGTTAGCTCGTCTTATCTCATTTACCTGTATTTGCTATTGTAAAATAACACGTAGCAGTAAGCAAATGGTACAATTAATCTAATAACTTCTGATTAAAGGTTAATTCTGTACACTCATAAAAATGATGTTCGACATAGGTACTCAATTAACAAAATATTATGTGTCCACAATCCTATTCTCCTTAATATTTACATGTGAATATTTCAAAAACTAGTCGTTCAAATTTTAATTTCAACACATCAAAATTCACAGAAAAATAACACGAATATAAATAAAATTCTGCAGTTAAAATGGGGGATTATCATTTGTAAAACAAAAGTTTGTATCTCCACAGGACATCCTTAAGGTGACATGGGAAAAATGAGTAATGGAAAACATGGCTTATACATAGCAACTTTTAGTTAAAAAAAATCTCAAGTTAAGCATTTTTAAAGCAAAAAGTTGGGGTGAGCATGCTTACAAAATCACTCTGTATGCATATATATGGGTACATATACATGCACACTAACATTGCAAAAATTATTTTATGTTTGAATAAGATAAAATATTTAAAATAAAACAATAAAAAATACAATGTTAATCTTTTGACAAATCAATGCAAAGCAATAAATAAACGTTTATTGTTAAATTAAAAACTTATTTATTGATTTTTATATAATTTAATTCAATTTAATATAAAATAATTAAGTTAGATAATTGATTTTGCAATAAATTTATAAAATATGTCAAGAAAGCTTAATATTCTCTATCCTCCAAAATGTTCTCAAATATGCAAAAAAAGTTTTCTATGAACTCTATAGTGAACAAATTGTCCACATTTATAACGTCTATAAAACTGCATATGTTAAATAACAATGTGTAGAACCTGAAAATCGGGACTCTAGTTATAACCAAATGAATCTTTTAGGCGAAAAAGGAAAAACAAACTGAATTAGGTATTTATTCATTTTACTTTATTATTTTGCTTAATTTAATAATAAAATAAATGAAATTTAAAGGTTAAATAAATAAATATATCTACTTAATATTTGTGAAAAAATATGTTGTATATACATAAAGCATGAATTTAAACCAGTAATAATGAACACAAATATATAACTTTTAAAAATCAATTTATTCTTACTGTAAATTTTAACAAAAGATTGTTTATTTTTTACAATTTTAGATTCTGAGCGATAGCGATAAATGTATTGATTTTACAAATCTGTTTTTTTTTCATATGAATGGAAGCACATGATTTTGGCTAGAGATACTGGTCCAAAGATTTTGATCAATAACTCTTTAGATCGGATATGTTATCAAGATGGTACTTTTGGGAGGTCATTTTTCCAAAGTCTCAATAATTTTTCTAAGCGCAAGCCTAGATTACCCAAAAATTGACAAAAAACAGCATAACCCAATTTTTTGTAAATTCATTTTTTAATATTTTACATAAATTCCAAAATATTGGAGCTAGAAAGTTGAAACAATAGTAATGCGCACACTTCATAAAATTTTCTAAGACAAATGACGAATTTTGAAGTACAGCATTTTAAAAATTTCTCATTTTTTGTTAGGTTTTAATTCATTAAATTTTAAAATATGCACATAAAGAGCCGAAAATTTAATACAAACATATTCATATGTATAACCAATGGTCCTACAAAATGTCCAAAATCGTAAGTTAACTCCTTTTTTTATAACCATTGTAAGTTAGTATTATGATAGAATTCATTAGTTTTACATAAAATTACACACTTGAACGCATATAAAAAATAAATGGTTCAACTGATCTTTATACTTGATAAATAGATGGAGATAACATTGCAAATATTTTGATGTATAAATATATTTCATGGACGGATAAATTAAAAATTTTACAGTTTTTATGGAAAAAAAATTACTATAAATAAAAATGAACATGTATTCCTAAAGTATGGATCTGTTTTTATTTTTTATTAATAATATTCCTACAGTAAGGATCTCAGTATTATTTTTGATTAACAATAGAATATTAAAATAATATATCTTCAGTTACCTAAATGATTTAAATGTTTTTATTTTACACTATAAACACATTTTTAAAATAAAGTTATTTCTGAAAGAAAGTATTTTAATAATCTTTTAGTTCATCTTTTAACTTGTAATATTATTCAATTTTATTTTGACTTATACCCTTTCTCACAATACTAGTACTGAAATGTATTTGTGATATAAGTCAATGTATTATGAAACACCTTGTGCACTTGGTCATAAGTCATCAATAGTCACCTGTTTAATACATTTTGTTCATACTTGAAAAAAAAACATATATAAATTGTATAAATAATTCCTTCACAGCACAAGTTATGACGATTTTTATTTCCTGAAAAATCGTTTATTTTGACTGTACTCTTTCTCACCAAAACCGTCCAAATGTTTTAGGAAACGCCTGGACCGTTTCAGACGACTTAGTCTCATAAGCGGCGTCCAATGTTAGAAATGACAATAATATTATAAAATTCATACCTGGTCGTATTCCATTGCTAAAATGTTGGTCTGAAACAACAATGAACGATTACAATACTCTATTTATTTACGCGTTAGTTAGAAATTCAATTATAAAAAAAAAAAAA
Organism: Stegophylla sp. TES_Ste_2020; assembly: GCA_025469315.1. Lineage (NCBI taxonomy): Eukaryota > Metazoa > Arthropoda > Insecta > Hemiptera > Aphididae > Stegophylla > Stegophylla sp. TES_Ste_2020. The sequence goes on from JAIPRM010000569.1 coordinate 36,482, forward strand.
ATTATTAGAAAAACTACCAGAATAACTTTAAATACACAGAACAAGGATAATTGACATTAAAATTACAATCTTAATCCGTGTTACAAAACACAAAATTGAAGTAACCTATAAAAGTAAAAATTAGTTGGGACGCAGATTTTGTGATGGTGTGATATTTTCTACCATGGTAGTATTTAATATACCAGTAATGAATTGACTGTTACCATTGTTGATATATGATAAAAGCCCAGCTCCGGCGCGTCACCATCAGGCATCCATGGCATCATGGCATTCGGCAATTCTGTTTTCAGTAATCTGCGTCTGTCTAGTGTCCATGGATATCCTAGAAATGCGAATAATATTCGTTAATACTTAAATTTGCGCATTTATATTTGTTTATTATTAAATTGCAGTGACTAATTATTTTACCGCGATTTAATTTTGAAATTGTAAGTAAATATACCTATTCTATTTTACAGATTAAGTACATGATTATGCACCTTTAAATTACCTTGGGTTATATAATGTTAAATTTTTGTTTTGAGTGTAAATTTAGATTTAATATGTAGCAAAAGAACTACCTGGTCCTTTTACTATAATGTTTATTATTTTATTTTTTAAAAACTTAACTGAAATTTGATCGTATCAATACATTTCAGTTTATTTCCGGTGAGTATTTTTTTAGCATAGTACTCTAGGATTGAATTTTTCTCTATCCTCGATAGCTTTACCGAAAATTTGAGTATAAATCACAAAATATTTTGTGATTTATATGTATTTCAGCTACCTACCTATATTGTTTATCAACTAAAACGGACCATATAAAATTTTCTAAGAAATTTACAATTTTAAGTATATATGCTTTATAAGTATATATAATATATTACATACTTTTGGAATAAGATATCTTAATACAAATTATAATAATTGAATACAATATAAAACATTTCTTTTTTTGAGCATTTAAAACTATTTTATGCACAAAATTGATTTTTTTATGCTACATAGTGATTTTATTAGTTTTAGATTCTGAACAAAGTGAAGAAGCTAGTGTTTTTACAATGATGTTTATTTTTTTTTTTTAATTTTTTTTTTTTATTTTTTTTTTTTCTGTTAACACTTTTT
>JAIPRM010000569.1:37685-52538 GCA_025469315.1 Stegophylla sp. TES_Ste_2020
TAGTAATAGATATTTTTGTGAGCCAACGACGACTGTGTTCCTTATTATCATTTTTTTATCACCTACTTTTCATTTTCCTTGTTGGCCCTGGTAAAGCGTGTTACTATTACCCGCCCCAGACCGTTCAAATATACTAAATCAGAGGTATTCAAACTTTTTCAACCCACAGTTTCTTTGTCTCTTGGCGACTCCTTTTTTGATAAAGAAAACATTTTTATTTATTTTTTTTGATTTATTTGAATCAAAATATTTAAAAATAAAAAAAAGATCAATCTTTATGTCGTCCAAGACTTAATGATATTTACGTGCTGAGCCATACTATTTTTCTGACTGCACAGATCTAAAAGATGCTAAAGACGAGTTAATTGTTTTTTTGTTTTTAAGTATTGTCATTCGAGTTAAACTATACAACATATATAAAACATTTGATTGATAAGAGTGATTTGAGAAAAATGCTTAAAGCAAAATAAAATTCTCTAAAAATTATAATTTCTTATAACAAAAAGCATGAGAATAGTTCTTATATGTGTATATATATATGATTATTTGATATTTTGTGTTCTTACATAATTACTTATAGAAAGATCAAAATCAGAGTCCATTTGTTCCTAATAGCCATGGAAATCCAGCATTTCATCCACAAAAAATTTCAAAAGCTGCTGTGAGTATTTTATTTTTGTAATTAATTAAGCATTTTTATATTTGTGAATTACTTGGCAATGTTGCCTTAATAATTTTAAGGCTGATGCACGCGGCCTTAAACCTCCCAAGCCACCCGAGAAACCACTTATGCCATACATGCGTTATAGTCGCAAAGTTTGGGATCAAGTAAAAGCAAGTAATCCAGATCTCAAATTATGGGAAATAGGTAAAATTATTGGACAAATGTGGAGAGATCTTCCAGATGATAACAAACAAGAATATATTGATGATTATGAATCTGAAAAGGTATTATATTTGATTATAATGTTTGTGATGTATATATTATGTTCTGCATTTTAACATAATATGTCTTGAATTTTATAATCAGGAAAATCGTATTACGTAATTTTTAATTTAATTGTTTGTATATTACAGTTGAACTATGAAAAAGCTATGAAGTTATATCACACATCTCCGGCTTATTTGGCTTATTTACAGGCAAAGAATAAAGGTAAATTAAGTCAAGTTGAAGATAGAGAACCACATGAAAGATCAACTGGAGGTAGTAAACAAGCAGCTGCGGATAGAAGAATTGAAATACAACCAGCTGAGGATGAAGAGGGTATTCATTATTCAAATAGAAAACAATTAAATCTGTTTTATTTCAATATCAATACATTTATAATTATATATTTAAGATCAAGATGATGGATTCAGTGTGAAACATGTAGCTTATGCTAGATACATAAGAAATCACCGATTGATTAACGAAATATTTTCCGATAGTGTAGTTCCTGATGTACGTTCAGTAGTTACTACAGCTCGTATGCAAGTTTTAAAGAGACAAGTTCAAAGCTTAACTATGCATCAAGTAATTCATATATATATATTTATATATGTACATACATACTAGCTTATTTACCCTGCTTCATCCATGTGTAAAATATTATTTTTAATATTTTCTATATTAGAGTAAACAAACTCTCTCTTCCCCTAATTTTGTTTTTTCACTGTCTTACCTGTTTTCCTTCCTGCCCCCTCTTCTTTCGGGTTACTTAGGTTAGCCTCAAGTTTAATGTGTTACACTACTACTTACAACAAGTTTAATTATGTTGTCATGATAATCAAATTCAACAAGATATTTCCTCTACATTTCATTATTCTAAAACTTACTATCTGAAGAACTACCTAACCGATTTTGAAAGTAACCTAGATAATGGCACTGTGATAGAGGCGCGTGTGTATTAATCAATCAATTCTATGTAAAACAAATAATAATTACAATAATAATGTGGTACCAATAATTATTTCAAATAACTTAAAAATGTATTACAATAAAATAAATTATGTTAACTGGTATCAAGTTTTAATGACTTGCGTTATTAGTTATCAGTCTAAACATTTTTCTTTTAAGAGAACAGTTAAAATAAAATCATGTAAACTTTAAATTATCCTAACTCACTTTAATGGCAACATATCCGAATGAAACTACGTTATAGATCTGTTTCTTAATGTCTTCTCGTGTTGCATAATGTTCCAGAGACCATTATTAGACTCGGTCAGGCGAGCGATTTTCATTTTCAGTTAATTTGTCTAGATAATTTTTAATCTAGTTTATAATAATTTTTGGTTAGATTGTACTCAGAGGTGTATTTACGATTTTGGCGCCCTAGGTACACAAATTTTGGCACCCTTTTTTTCTCAAAGTTTCTTTTCATTCAAAAGCACTAAAAGGTTTATTTAAATTTTTGAGCCTGCTCTAATTACAAAATTTACTTTAATCGATAACTCTAAAATTCCTAATTTCCCCCTTATTGCACACTCTGCTATTACTAGTTTGATAACACTTTAATTTTACCACTCCATTTACTCCTAATTAAAAGGTCAGTTAATGACAATGATTAATTATAAAGTAATCCTACATAATTTAGTCAGTCAATAATAAATTATTAATGTTTTTTAAATATATTTAATAGCGATTAGTAATAATTGCCTAATGAATGATAAAATATAAAAAAATTATTAAATGTAATTTATAATTATTTAATACATTTAAAATTAAATGTGGGTAGGTAAATGTATTTTATAAATATTTTAAACAAATTATAATTTTAGATTTTAAGATTTTTTTTCTAAATTGTGTGACAGTATATACAATATACTTACGCTCGCATACACAAATATATTTTAAAAGCCAGACATTCTTCGCACCATGGGTATTCATTATTTCTCGAGTGGGATTGGTGGATGTGTTAAATTTCAAAGAAATGATAAATCATTTCTTCTATAAAACAATTCTGAATGAAACTTCAGTTTATAAAAAACAATTTTACTTATAAATTATGAAGGTTATTATTGTCACAAAAATTTATTTTTTACTTCAGCCAATTTTATTTTTAACTATTAACTGAGAACAGGAAAATAAATATTAGAAAAAAATCTTACAAAAATAAATTCATCAAAATAGTTTTTATACTATACCTAGTTTATCTATATTTAAATTACCATGAAGTTTGAATTATAAAGTTCTGAAAGTGTTTTCATGGATTCATGGATGAATTTTCAAAATTTAGATTAAATATTGAGATCTTCGAAGACCTCTGAAAAGTACCATATAGATCTAATTTTTGATTTAAAAAGATTCTATTCGCAACTTTTAGATTCAAACAAAGTGAAGAAACTAGTGTTTTTACAATGATGTTTATTTATTTTTTCTGTGAACCCTTTTGTATAGAAATGATTGTCCAAAAAACTTGACCAGTAAGTCTTTGAAACTGGATTTTCCTATGGTACTTTAAAAAAGGTCATTTTTGGAATATTTCGAGGAAGAAAAACTACACGAAAATGACACAGAAACCATTATTTTTTTATCCAAACTTTATAAAAATTTTAAAATAGATAGAAAATAATGTGAGAAACTCTTTAGCTCAAGAAAATTTTGAAAATTTAAAAAAAAAAATGGATATTTTTCTCTCACATTTTTTTCTCCTTTATTTATTCATTAAAAATCAAAATATGTAAAGTAAAAGTTTAAGACAAAAAAGGTAGACATTATATATATAACTACAAATTATGATTTTAGTACATCAAAATTCACAGAAAAATTACTTGAATTAAATTCAGTAGTTAAAATATGAGGGTATTATATAAAAAAAAAAGTTAGAATCACCACTGGACATCCTTTTAAGGTGACATCAAAAAGAAAAAATCCAAATGTTTCTATTATTACAAATAAAAATAGGGTAAGAATGCTCAGGAATTCCCCCTTTTTGCAGGCTCATCCCTTTTTTGTCCGTTATAATGGAAACATTCAGAATTTTTTTTTTTTTTTTTTGCATGTTTAACTTACTATAAAAACTGTTATCGATGCATTTTTTTTTTTTCAAAGCCACTCCTCTATTTTAAATATGGAATTCTAGTCAAGTTAATTCTGTAAATTTTGATGTATTGAAATCAAAATTCGAACTTGCAGTTTTTGAGTTATTTTTATTTAAGTTTTAAGGATAAGTTATCTATATATATATTATTGAATAGAAGCCTCTTTTTCGATGTATATCTTGAAAAGTACTCAACTAATTAGATTGGCCATGTTATATATATATTTATATATATATATATATATATATATATATATATTATTATTATTATTATTCAGTGTGTATCGTTTTCATAATTTTAGAAAAAATTAGAAGCAGAATTACAGCAAATAGAAGAAAAATTTGATACTAAGAAAAGAAAATTTATTGAATGTAGTGAAGCATTTCAACAAGAACTTAAAAAAGTATATTGTGGATAACTATTTAAATTAATTATTTGTTGAAATTCTGACTGACCAGTTATTATATTATTATTTATTTTTTTAGCACTGTGTTCAAGCTGTTTCTGAGGAAGCATTTCAAAAAATGGTGGAACGTCAAGTAGATATATTGCAAAAAGAACGAACTAAAACTACTATGTGTCCACCTGTACCTTCTGAAGAATTTTCAAAAATACATTGTGAGCAGCAGTTGGAACAAAATAGAGCAGTACCATCAGTTGAAGAAGACTCTACATCTTGTATTGTTCCTTCTAGTACTACTGATGAGAGTTCAAATATGGAAGTAGAGGTAAAATATGAATTCGACTCCATTTAAATTCTAAAAATAAAATGGCAATTTTGCTTGATGTTAAAAAATGTCCAGAATATCTTAAAATATTTACATAAAATAGTAAAGAGGAAACATTTTTTTTTTTTAATGTTGATCAATTATTTTCCAATAAGTTCATTATTATAATATTTTGATATTTTTTTTCATATGAGCTCTACTTAAAACATGTATTATGGTTAATTTTTAGTTTTTCGTTAAAAATCTTTAAAATTAAAACATACTTATTTTTTAGTATACAATGCATTTAAAATTAAGTTTTTAATGATTTCTTCAGAAAACATTAATGTTTATAAATAAATTTAAATTATTCTTTGGACATGGTTATTTATGTATACATGGTAAAACCTCGATAAGTCATAATTCAAGGAAAATGCAATTTTTTCGACTTATCGAGGTTTTAGAAAAATATTTGATTTAAAGAGCAAAATAACTAAAACCAAGTTTCTAGCTATACATAACTTTTAAAGTTATGTTAAAAAAAACTAATTCCAATTTTATAAAATGTCTGATAATATCATATTTTACCCTCTTTTGTCAATTTTTGAACAGATTTTCCTCAAATTAAAAAAAGTATAATGTTTTTGTAAATAAGATACGACTATGACACGGGCTACATGTGGCTCATGAACGCAAATTGACCACCTCTGCTATAGAGTTACTAATCGAAACTTTTGGAAAATTATTTTTCTATATGAAAACGAGTTGACGGAATGATAATAAATAAATAAATAATGAAATAAAAAATTAAAATTAAATAAATATCAATGTAAAGTCTCTTTCGCTCTGCTTAGAATCTATAATAACGAAAAATAAACATAATTGTAAAAACAGTAGACTCTGCTCCTCTCAGAATCTAAAATAAATATTTGTATAATTATAAGTAAACTTCATTTTAATAGGATTATATATTATTATAATTTGATTTTATTTGATTGAAGCAAAATCTTCTATAATATCTTAAAAATCAATATTGCTTGATATTTTATTCACAATTGATAGTACACAATTACTATTCCTAACAATCTTACATTCCATAAACTAATCTTCTCTTCTTTATTTTTGATGAAATTGTATTAGTAGTCCTTAAATCCTAGATCAGATAAGGAATTATTTAACATCTACAATTATTTCATGAAATCCTAAGTAAACCCCATGCAGTAGGTTTCTCTTATTTTCTGCATTGCTATTGATGGGCTTGATCTTAAATTCAAGTCACTAATATCAAACCTTTCCATTGCTGTTAGTTCTGTTGCAGAAATTACCAAAAATTAGTAGTAGCACTTGCTGTTTTTCTCCACTACCTACTGTTAATCACCTTCAATGATACAATAAGAATATTTGAAATACCATAAAGATCATATTGAAGCCTCAAACAAAAAAATTATAATGAGGTCACTGTACAAAAAATTTAATTGAAATTAAAGTTTTTGACAGTCTTAGCCAATTTTAAAATAAGGAATGATATACATACATATGGAAACTGTTGGCATTAATGTGTATGTGATGTTGTAATGGCATTTTGTAAATAAATTTGAATTTATTAGAAAATCAATAGAATAATAGAGTTCTATATATTTAAAGGATGTTATATTTCTCTGTTTTAATGTTTATTTTATGAATAATATTATCATCGTTATTATTAAAATCAAATTAATGAAATAATTATAACTATGTTATTCATATATTTATTTTTTATTTTTGAATTAGTCTGAAATACCATCAGATTCATTGAAATCTGAACCATTAATCGCAGAGTCAAGAGAAAATGGAGAAGTCACTACTCATCCACATCAACTGTTACAAGAACAGCTGCCTCAACAAAATTTGCCATCGATACATTCGCAACAACAGCCTTCACAGATGCAATCTCCACAATATCAACAGGCACCTCCATTCCAACCACCACTACAGTTACCACAAACACAAACTCTTCTGCAACAAACTCCACAACCTCTACTGCAACAACAATCTCTACAATCACCTCAACAGCAGTCATTACAGCCACAACCTTCATTGCAACAACTATCGCAACAACCACCCTCATTACTACAACCTCCGCAGCAAGTTTCTCCACCACAACTACAGTTGCACTCTCCTCAACCACAATTACAGATGCAATCATCAACTTCTCAACAACATTCTTTGCAGCCAAAATCTCCCCAACAGTCTTTACAACCGCAATCTCCACAACAACCAACTTTGCAGCAACAAACTCTACAGCAACCAACATTGCAACATCAACCTCCACAACAACCAACTTTGCAGCAGCAACCTCCACAGCTACCAACTTTGCAGCAGCAACCAACTATTCAGCATCAACTTCCTCAGCAACAATCTCCACTGCAACCAACTCTGCAGCAACAATCACAGCAACCAACTCTGCAGCAACAATCACAGCAACCAACTCTGCCGCAACAACCACAGCAACCATCTCTGCAGCAACAACAACAGCAACCAACTTTGCAGCCACAACCTCCACAGCAATTAAATTTGCAGCAACAATCAACTTTGCACCAACAACCATCTTTGCAGCAGCAGCCAACAAAGCAACAACCTTCACAGCAACAGCTTTCCATGCAAACACCTCTACAACCACAATTACAGCCACCTCAATCACATTTACAATCTTCACAATCACAGTTTCAGCCACCTCAATCGCAATTACAATCAACACAACCCCAGTTGCAATCGCCTCCACAAGTACAATTACCGCCACAACAACAATTGCAAACACCACCATCTCAAACTCAACCACAATCTATTCCAGTTATGGTTCCACTGCCTTCTGTTCCTCCAGCCCTAGGATCAGATTCACCATCAAATGTTGTTTCCTCGACTACAGAATCGCCACCAAAATTATCAGAAACTCAAGCTTATCCTGCTTCTACTGCTGTTCCTCCACAATCATATCCAACGTCTTTATCTCAGTCATATACTCAGGTACCTTCATTTCAGTCTTCACAAAGTCCTCAAATCACTGCTCCAAATACCTATCCACCAAATCAACCTCCTCCAAATGGTGCTCCTTCACAACATCAACATGCTGGTATAATGCAACCTCCTCAAGTTCCACCAACTTCTCAAGGAGCAGCACCATCATCTACTCCAGCTTCAGGATTTCCTCCATATTCACAGCAGCAATCTTATTCATCTCAGCAAATGCCACCCAGACCACCTTACACATATCCTCAATCTTATCCTCAGTATACACCACATCCATATTATCATCAAACAACTTATCAACAATATCAACCACCTCCGCCACGTGTCGCATATCCTCAGCAAAGTGGTTCTATTAATAATCATCAAGATTCTAATCCACCATCACTGGATAATATGTATAACTCTCCAACAATTACTGGACAAACTGATAAACAAAATGATGAAAACAAACAATTAATTGATGAAGTCAAATCTTCTGATTTGAACTCAGGTAATTTATATTGATGTTAATTTTCCTCAAACGACAATAACTAGAGCAGTTAAATCATAGACATTTTATGTACTTTTCATATCAACAACTATCCAAAATATTATAATTTGAAACAAATGCAGTTCAGTTTTGAACTATTTTGTTTTTCTACCCGAAGCATGGTTGACAAATCACTCTCGTAAAAACATGCATTGCTTTTCTGCGTTACACCCACTCTAAATTTGAAAACCCCATTTAAAATCCTCTCAATTTTTTATTTATTTATTCTTTTTTTTTTTTTAATGTGAGGTGTGTTTTAGAAATTCCTACCTTGTTAATTTTGTAAAAATTAAGATCTTACAAGAAATAAATGAAATTCATGTTTGTTTGTAGATAGCTTACAAGTACCTAATTAAGATAGTTTATGTATAAAATGTCATATATTAATAGATCACAGAATAATAGCTAGCAAAAATGTGATGGTTTTAATATTTATTATTAAGTAACTTCCTTTTACACAAATAGCATAACAATAAAATATATATATTATATAAAAAAAAAAACAATAACTTAATCAAGAAGCCAGAAATTTGGGTATTCTTCACTTCTTTGGTGTATAATACTTTGTGTTAACACGTTGACTGCGTATTGACGCCAATTGGCGTCATCAGTGATGTTCAACACCATTTGGTGTCCAATGTTCATATTATAAGAATGGGTTAGTTTTCCTTACGTTGAATGATATAAAATTATAATTTAGCGTGATAAAGCAAATATTTTAAAATATGTACACATACGCTGTTCGTATATTCTACCATAGAAAAACATTAATAAAAAAGTTACGGATGCACTGAAGTGAGAACCGAAAAAAGATACGCAGTCAACGTGTTAAATTTTAAAGGAACGATGAATCATTTCTTCATTAGATCGATTCTTGGAAAAACTTAAGTTTATGTAAAACGATTTATTTTACATTTTAATTCATTGGTTTAGTGGGTTAAGTGTAAGTGAAAAAATCATGATTGAACTGTGAATCTAACTAGCTGACAAAACCCTTGTAATCGTCATACGGAACACACTTTGGGAACCGCTGCTCTAAAAGATGCATTTGAGAGGGCATTTTTTGAAATCCTCGAAAAGTTTTTACAAAATTTGTTCAAAATAAAAATAATCTTTTTTTAGTCTTAACTTATAAATATATCTAGATGGACAATAATATGGGAAATATTTTCGTGCAAAAAAATTTTGTAAATGTGAAAAAAATTGGAATTTTTGATGTTTAGAGTCCTGGACAACCAAACAATTTTACCATAATTTTATAGCACTCTTCATCCTAAATCCTAGTACTTTTAACTAATCTATAATATAATAAGCTATTAATTAAATTTAAAATGTTTAAAATAAATAATCAACATTACACTCTAAATATAAAATTTGGTAATATTATCTGTATGTTGATTAATTTTAATTTTTGTATGTCATAGCTCATGAGAAACCAGTGGATCAAGAAGATACAGTCGCTGTGCCTCCTCCATCATCAGCAAAGATCGATGAAGGATCACAATAATAAACATAATATAATGTTTGGGATTCAGAAATTAAAACATATTTTTATTTTTATTGCAAGATAACATTTTTATGATGTAAAATCCATTAATGACAGCTTTAGTCTTAGAAATTAAGGGGTGAAAATGAACTTAATATATTTATTCATACATTTATTAGTAATTATTTGTATTAGTTTACCTTTTAATTTTTATCATTTATTGTGTTAAATTAAGTGCTTAATAATCATTTTATATTTACAACAAACTTCAAAATATAAATTATATAATACATATACATATGGGTTTCTTATTTAAAAAATCTATGGAATATACTCACGGAAATGACTTGTGGGGGGCGAGGAAGAGTGTAGAACTGTAGAATTTTAAGCTAAAGACGCTAAGGTTTTTAGATGTGCAATAGCTGAACTGCTGCATAATGGGATGAAGACCTGTTGAAAAAAGATTAGAACAGATTTTTTGCGTTCATTGTTAAAAATTATTCTTGAATATATTTACATAATTGTAATTGCTTCCATATATGTACAGATTTAAAGTTTTTAGAAATATTACGTCTAGTGAACACGATTAGGTAGGTGTGTGGCGTGCACATGCAAGCAGTTGTACAGTACAAGTACCAAGCAGTCAAAATAAGATATTTAAAAACTTTAAACATAGGTTGAAAATAATATGAAAAATAATTTGGCATAAGAAAATTTTGAACATTTTTTTTCTCCCTTTCTTTATTTATTACTTAATAAAAGTAAAGTATTGACAAGAAAGCTAGACAAACTTTGCACCTTGGGTATTTTTCGCTCTTCAGTGGTCGGTCGTTGTTCTTTATTATTTAGATGAGAATGAGAATCGATATGTAGAGGTGGGTGATACTTATCTACTGTAAAGAAGGATTCTGTATCTTTCATTTTTAATCTTATTGAGTTGGAGGACACTAAATCTAGTGTTCTATTATTAGCTGATGTAAATAATTATCATTCATAGTATTAACTAAGAGTTTATGATGGTCAGGTAAGATATTATTTAAATGATATGAGTTGATGTCCCATTTAACATGAGGCATATTAAAATCACCGTATAAAATGACTTCATGTTTTGAGTAGGTGCTGTATATAGACTGATATTAAAATTAAGTTAATATTATAAACCGGATTCATTAACATAACAGCCAACAGTTCAAAATGTGTAGAAGTTCGATTGATTTCTACAGTTCTTAGGTTATCAGCAATAGCTATAAGTACACCATCTCCTTTAGTTAAACCTATTAAACCTAAAAAAATTTATCTCTGACGGCTCTGAAATATTGATTTCAGCATTGAAAAAGTTATTATTTAACCAAGTTTCTGTAAGTATTATAATTTTATAAAAGGAAATGTGTAGCGGGGAATCGTGTAATTTTGTTCTAAGGTAACGGGGACGTTTTGGTAATAAAGCGTGTGTGTGTATATATATATATATATATATTTACACATGGTGATTCAAAATTAGTTACAGCAATTTTATCATATAAATATTCAAAATAGAGTAAAATGTATAATACAAACGTTTCTTCATTTAATAAAAACTAAAATGACATGGAAATTTCATAATTTTTAACTATCTCTAAGGGGTAGTTTTAGGGATGAACTTTTGAAAATCAAATGAGAACCTATATATTTTTTGACGACATAATATGAAGGTAAAAAAAAAAAATGTTGAAAAACATCAATTGATGTAAAAATTTAGGTTTTAGAGCGATTTAAATCTATACACGACTATTTGTAGTCTTGTTCCAGAAAAAAATGTTGAATGGTACCTAAATTTCTAGATTCAAATAACAATAAGACAGTATTAAAAAATGATATAAGTAATAATCCATCGAAAAATAACAATAATATCAAACCATAAAGTGTTTTATTAAACATATTTTAATGTCTATTTTCATTACATTATTAATATCAGTCATATTATACTATTTCTGATTAATTTTAAAGTACATTAATTAGTACACTAAATTAATGATGACACCACAAGATTATTTATTTAAATGCATAATTGTTTTATTTTTAACTTTAAAGTTTGGCTATTAAATAAAACATATTATTTATTAACATCATTCTATACAAGCAAAACATTCTTTTCCTATGATAAGTATAATACAGTTTATATTTTATGTTCATTACCTATCTGTCTAAATAATTCTATGCACTTATTACTTCATATACATTAAATTATTGTTGACAATAATAAATATAATAGCAAACAATAAAAATTATAAATTATTTGTTAGTAAATACAACTTGATGAATCTTTGTTATAATGGTAGGGACACATAAGTATTATTTTAATCACACTTGAGTTAGTTTTAATAATTTCACATGACTTATATTAATTAGTATTTGTTTTGATTTTTATAAGATTATCTAAACTAAATACATAACTTTTAACAAAATAAATATTTTACATATTTACAAATACTCCAGGTTAAGCAAAATATAAAAATATTCAATTAGAAATATTGCAATCCTTATTACTATTTTAAAGATATAACTAATATATAACTAAAATATATTATTAGGTATTACAAAGTTTCAATTGGTCAATAAATTATTACAACTTGAAGTTGAAATTGTCATCAATAAATAACAATGAAGAATTACAAAAACAAACACGTATTAACTGATCTTTAGACAGAAAGAAGTGATCATAATTAGTCCATTAAATTTTTATATAACATAAAATTTATAATTTTTTTTAAACCAAGTTATATTTTGATGCTCAAATTATGACACAATAATCAATTGAGATAATACCCAAATTGCATATATATTAAAACAGTGTCATACATGAGAGAAAATTAAGTATAACTTTTGTCAAAAGCAAACAGTTTTCTAAGAACTTATTATTACCAAGATAAAAATATTTTAGGCACCAAAAATGTTTACTCAAATATTATAAGTCCCATTTAAAAAGGGTAGACATCTACATTTTGTTAAATCATCTGATGAAGAGAAATACGGAAGTACTAATTTACTATATGCTCAAAAATTAAAAATATTTGTTTTAGCTACTATCTAATAATTTTTTCACGTTATTTATATATATATAATTATTATTTACTAGTACATCACTAAATAGTAAATATCAATCTAATAAAAAAAAAAGGAAAACTAATATGCTAATTATTAAAGTGTTTAATATTTCATGCCACACCACTATTTTTTAAAATAAATTATTTTGGTTGTTTATCACAGATTAATTTCATTAAAAAAACACAAAAGAAATTAAAATCACTTATTAAGATTTTTTTTACTTTTATAACTGGAGTATTAGAAAAATATTGTTTAAAACCAAAATAAAATAAGTTTAAAAGAATGGTACACTCATTATATTAGTGTTTTATATAAACTTCAATTATTATGTGTACCTGAACAATAAAATATGTATGATATTTCTATGTTGGTATAATTATATTTGTCGCTCAACTAATTTCCAATTATATAAAAAAAAAACATTACAAACTACAATAATAAAGGCAAAACGAATAAAATTAAGATTCATCAAAGTCATATTATTCTTATTCTTGTTTGTGCTCTATATTATGAATATTATGTATAATAAGTATATACAGGGTGTCGCAGTATGATTTAAGAAATGCAGTTACTTTTGTACTAATAATAATTTTTAACATTTGTTTTTTTTTTTTTTTTTTTTAATTAATACTACAGCAATAACGTGTAAATTTTTTTTTAGGTCCCAAATTTTTAATTTTATACTACAGTTTAAGAAAAAATTCAAACTAACCTTTTTGTAAACCTGATTTTTAGAAAGTTAATTGTGCTTAAATATATCTAATAATGATTAAACCGTTTTATTTTTAATAATTTTTTTAAATTTACAAATAATTTAATTATTTTATCAAATACATCATAATAATGGTAATATTGATAATATTATGACGTCAATTGGTGATATTATGACTTATTTAAAAATATTATTTAATTATTCACCAACTTAAAAAAAATTTATAGAAAATGAACAGATTAACTTTTTTTTAATGATTTAAGCACCAATATTTTTCTAAAAATCAGGCTTAAAATATTATTTTTAATTTTTTCTAAAATTATAGTAGGTATATAACTTCAAATTTGAAAATTTGTGTGATAAAAAAATTTATATGTTATTGCTATAGTGCAAAGTTGTAGTAATAATTTTTTAAAAAAAAAGTTAAAAATTATTCATAGAACAAAAGTTATTGCATTTGTCAAATCAAATATTGGGACACTATATATATATTACATGTAACTTAAACTTTAAGGCTAACTTAGTTTTAGTATGCAAATAAAATATTTTCAATTAAATTAACAATGCATGCAATAGATAAAAATATGATATAAAGATAAATAAATAAAATTAGGTAATAAATTATGTTAAATTCAGATGACATTGTAAATATATAAAATTAAAAAACAATACCTTCAAAATATGTAGTAAAGAAGTTTAACCTATTAAATTTAAGAACCATTTGATCAAAAACAAAAAAATGGAAAAATCACGACATTTAGTATCTACATAATATTATTTGGACGGAAACTAAAAGACATAGCTTACACCAGTCATGAATTTTAAAGAAATAGAATTAATTAAATACAAAATAATAAATTCAGTTGGCTGTCAGTCAAGTGACATGTCAATTATTCAATTTTTGTTATTTTTTTTTTTATTATTATTATTTTATTATAATATTGGTTATATTGTTATATTAACAGATTTTGAAATATTAATTAACTGAAAATAATTTAAATAATTTGATTAGGCAAAAACCTAACTCTACAAAATTATAGTGGTGTTTAACCAAAAACAATAATTCTCAGAAACATTTTTTTTTTTTTTTAATTATGTTAGTTAAATTCAACTTTAATGGCGCAATCACACAAAAATTTTGTGAGTCACCCCCTTTTTATACTTTTGTGATCAATAGTAAATGGGCCGAATTCATAAAACAGAATGATATCCTTCCAAGCATAAGGTTAAAGTATAAGGTTATGATTTTAAGTAAAAGGTGCGAGTATAAGGATTTCCTTTTTTCCATATTCATAATGATTACCTTATA